>KL285597.1:600-13067 GCA_000699545.1 Podiceps cristatus
CCCCAACTCTCTCAGCCTGCCCTCACAGCAGAGGGGCTCCAGCCCTCGGATCATTGCTGTGTCCCTCCTCTGGACCCGCTCCAACAGCTCCATGTCCTTCTTGTGCTGAGGCCCCAGAGCTGGACGCAGCACTGCAGGTGGGGTCTCACCAGAGCGGAGCAGAGGGGCAGAATCCCCTCCCTCGACCTGTTGCCCTCGCTGTTGGGGATGCAGCCCAGAGTATGGTCGGCCTTCTGGGCTGTGAGCTCCCATTGCCGGCTCATGTCCAGCCTTTCATCCACCAGTACCTCAAGCCCTTTTCAGCAGGGCAGCTCTCAATCCCTTCATACCCGCAGCCTGTATTGATACTGAGGGTTGCTTCAACCCAGGTGCAGGGCCTTGCATTTTTTCTTGTTGAAGTTCATGACGTTCATCCGGGCCCACCTCTCAAGCTTCTCCAGGTCCCTCTGGATGGCATCCCATCCCTCAGGCGTGTCCACCGCACCACTCAGCTTGGTGTCATCTGCAAACTTGCTGAGGCTGCACTCAATCCCAGTGTCTATATCATTAATAAAGATATTAAAGAGTACTGGACCCCATATGGGCTCCTGAGGGACGCCACTCGTCACTGATCTCCATCTGGACATTGAGCCATTGACCACTGCCCTCTGGATGCAACCATCCAGCCAATTCCATCCATCTCTAATTTAGGGAGAAGTATGTTGTGAAGCAGAGGTTGTTAGATAAGTTAATCTTTTGTCTCACCTCATAGCAGTGTGTTTTTGTGTCCGTGACCTTCATTAATAGGTGTTCGCCAGCATGAAGCAACATGTTTTCTTAGGGAAAACATCACTTTGCATAGCCCCCTCAAAAAAAGACTATTGCTAAAATATTATCTGAAAACACTGTTATAATTTGAAGGAGGGTATTGGCACATTCCAAAGAAACAAAAAAGCAGCAAATATTGATAAAATAAGTGGGATGCAGCTGAGGGCAGCTTCTTTAGATAGATAGAATGTCCAAATCAGTGGTAAAGTTCCCATTGACTTCAAAGGGGTCAGAATTACACTCCAAGGCATGAGAAAAGTATCTTTGAATAAGACACAATTCATTGTAGTAAAATAGGCAAGACCTAAATACAGGCAAATGCATTTGAATTTGTTTCTTAAAAGGCATTTCATAGATGATATCTTAATTTTATTTTTATAAGATATTTGGACAATCTTTGCATAACACATAGAAACACACAGGAAAAGTTCCTCACACCTTCTTGTTTGTCTATAATCCCTGTGGAAGATTACCTATGCTTTAGGGTCCTTGTAGTTAGGGTTTTTAATTCTTTCTTTTTGAGTGTTTTCCAAATATAAATTTCCTAATTGTGCTTGTGGTTCTGCTGTTTTACAGTTCATAGAAATGCACTTACGTTACTGTAAATGTGATATTTTTTCCTACCAAGTACAGACTGTTCTGAAGTTGATGCAGACATGGATGAATATGCATTTTCAGCTTCAAAGCATTTTTTACAAAACATCACATCATTTTAAAAATGTAAATGATATCTTAAAGTACACAAACAAGATATGTAGCATTAGTTAAGTTCGGTTTTGCTTAGTAATAGCTTGACAAGCAATAGGGGAATTATTTTCATTAGGTATTAAAGTGTTCCTATGAATGCTAGGTTGTTAAATTAGTTGGTGTTATAATTGATTTCTGTACTTCTTACTGTTTTCCTGAAGGTGTTTGAGAGTGCCATAGATTCAGTTACTGCAGAAACTGAAATGCTTGAAAGTAACTACAATTTTTAAAATGCTTAAGCAGTTGAATAGCTGAAAATGATGAAGTAGGTCTATGTATTCATATAGTCTGTCTACTTGGCTGGCCGTCTTTCTGAAGTATGTGATCTGGTACACATTGTTCCCCTTACACATTGCTCTGCATTGAACCATTTCAGTGTCTGCATCTACTACCTCTCCTCGAGTGAATTACATGAGTTTTTGTTCTTAGGCCAGGCTGTGTTCTGACATGTAGTGTAACACTAGGCTAACCTGACATGTCTGCTTTTAATTTTTTTCCATCAGCAATTCTTTATTTTGAAGGCTGTGATTAGTCATGAAGGTAATGACAAGGCTGTCTTTTAAAAGCCAAAATCTTACTTATTATTTGTAGGGAGGGCAGATGGAGAGAAAAAAAGTATTTTTAACAATGGCCTGTCTACATTCTGTTTCATCATTGCAAGCAACCTTTGGTCAGACTTTTCAGTCATACCTACAGGAGCGGGTGTATTAATTTAAAAAGTTTTCATCCCTTAGTTTTAACTTAGTTAGCATTCATTTGTCCTTGCTGCGTGTCAGGTTTCTGTTCTTCTGGAGCAAGCCACTCCTGTAAAGTTAACAGAAGGTCAAGCGAGAAGCCACTGACTGTCCCATGGTCCTGTAAATCCATCAAGTGTCAACTGCAGAGAGTTACCTTGTGCTGATATTTCTTTCCTGTGTGTTTCTATTCTAATATTAATAATTTTAGAATAAATACTCCAGGAACCAAAGTAGAATATTGTCAATTATAATGGACTAGCTCTACATATATCTTATTTCCCTTCTATCTTTTGTCTCCTGTTCTGTTTTCTCTGCTGTCCTTCCTCTATCCCTTCCTGTAAAGGAGTAAACAGTAAATCTATTCTAATTATTCAGCCACACTGCTATAATTCATTTTTCATCTTCCAAGTAATGTGACAAAGTTTGAATTAACTCAGCTTGTGTCTTCAGGTAATAGACAAGTAAATATTTTCCCACATGCTAGTTAATTTGAGGCTGGAAAGAATATTACTGGGTGTTAGTTTTATGCCATGCCCCCCAGCTTTCTCTCTGTCATAAATTTTAGGACCTCCTCCAACGCTATTTCCTTCTGTTCCATCATTTCCCATATATTCTTGGTTACACACTTGAGAAGAAAAAAAATCCCTCTTCTGACTATACTCATTGAATAATTTGTTAGGATCAGTCATGGTGCTTTAGTTTCTTTACCCTGATTTTCTTATTTCTAAAAGTAGTCTAAATTTGCTAGTAACATTCGAATAAAACGTGAATAATAATGTAGAGTTTATCTTGGCAGACATTACTGTTGGCCTTCTGCAGACTTCATATTGTGTGTTTTTATAAGACAGGAAAAAAGGCAAATGGACACTGGGTGGCAGATGAGTGCTGTTCTTAAGGTCACTGATTATGGAGCATTTGTACATATTCTAAAACTGCAGGCAATTTTTAAAAATTGGTTATTGTTCTATTATGGCAAATTCAAATTATACTTCATGTTCCCTGAATAATAAATATTGCTTCTATATTTTTGTATTTATTTTTCAAAATGCTTAGCTTTAGATATTCATCTCTTTCTTCTTTGCTTTTTGCTTTTAAGCAAGTTCAAAAACATATAGTTATATTGGAAAAAGGAGACAGAAGGACTCAAATGAGAGAATCTGGTATTATCTCTACATAAAAGATTCAACAAGGCCAAAAAGAACCCTTGTGATCTGTGTCAGTCCAGAGAGTGCCCATCTTCACATATGTTTTGTGCAAGCTTTGTGGGTGTCATGCTGTCGTTTAGCTGAGTGTAGTATATGATGCTTGTTTGTCCCCTGGGCGTAGCAGATTTTCACTGCGCATGTTAGGACAGAAAAGACTGTTCAGTGATAACTCTAAAAGGGATGAGACTGTTTTAAAAAGTGGATTTAAAAGTCTCCTTAGCATATTCTGGCCCCGTAGAATACCCGTTCTTTATTCTGTATAGTACCTACTTGTCTTCCTTGATTCAAACTTCAAGTGTTTTCCTTCTTTTTTTTTTTTTTTTTTTTTTTTTTGTGGAGTTCTAAGACAGCTAGTGAGTTATGTACCTTGTAGCTTGCCGCCTGTAGTGGGAGCTTACAGAAATATCTTCTGTCTGTGGCTGTGCTACCTACAAAGAGTGGCGCTGACGTCTCTTTGCTCTTTGCTCAGAACATGGTTAAGGGGGTTCTGAAGGAAGAGAAGAACTAGAGGCAAGTGTGGTGTAGGGCGTGAGAAAACTTTATTATGGTAACCCGGGATAGTTCATCTCATCTATCCAAGTCTGTAAAATCCCGAGCATGTCTTACCTTGTTAAGGTAACCTGAAGAAGGAAGGCATTCAGCTACTTAGTAGCAAATTTGTGAGGACTGGAGTTTTGGTCCTCTTGAGCAGAGGGGGATGTTCATGTGTGCTCTTGAATATGCCAATGCCTCAGAGAACATGCCGGGTATGTGCTATCCTAACAATTAAACCTGTTATTCACAGACAGTAAGAATAATCTCTCTGCATAGGCAGTTTAGAAGCCCTAATAGAAAAAAATTATGCTCAGTAGGTACCTCTATCCACAGATTACGTGAAAGGGACAGGTGCTTAAAAGATTTTCAAGTTTCTTTGTACCAATTGCCTTTGAGGATGCCAGCTTTCTGTCCATTTTCTTTCTCTCATACACAGGCCTTGTTTGTTCACTCTGCCTGTTCTCACTCATCTCTTGGGGCTCTTTCATTTTGATACCTTTGTAAATCCTTCCAGTGCCCATTCTTGCTAGGCTTCATTGTTTCCTGAAGCAGCACCATCAGCCTAAAATGATTACATTTTCACCCCTCTCACTGCATTATGGATTGGATTATGCAAAAGAAGCTATAAAACTGACTTGAATTTTATTACTCCTAGTCCATTGTGGCTCAGAATAGCTTTGAACAGAGAGGAGCATCCTTCCTGCAGACTTCGCATCGTTTCATTCAGAAAGTTCTTGTAATTACTCTACAAACTAGGAATGCCATGATTTCACATGAAAAGCTGTGATTTTGTGCATAAATTGCAAGTATAGGAAATACTAGGCTTAAGAAAAACTATTAGAAAGTCCTGTCTAATACAAGAATATTTTATATATATTTAGAACAGAAATTTAGAAACATATGCTGTGGTTAACCAAATGTTACATTGTATGATTGTTTAACTTAGTCCTTAAGAACGAGCTGAAGGCAAAGAAGGTGATGATATATCGGTAAAGGAATAGGTGATTCCTCATTTCTCTGTCTGGATCTGAGCCACTCAGATGCTGCCCTCAAATCACCTATTCCTTTACCGATATGTCATCACCTTCTTTCCCTTCAGGTGGAGAGATCATTTTTTTGCTTCTTCATTGCTAGTTCTTCTGTTTTCTCCTCCTCTTTGCATAAGGGTAGGGGCAAATATAGTTTGAAGGTACTGTACTGTGATTTCTCTGTCACTCTTGTAGAAGAAGGAGGAACTGCTAAAAATGCACAATCGAAGGCAAGCAAACTGATTTTTTGTTGTTGTTGTTAGAGATCATTAGTGTCTTTTACAGTATTTGCCATGGCATTACCTGCCTTGAAAGGTGAACTGGAATTCCTTTTCACACCATTTTGGAAAGGCTCACCTTTGGAAGTGCTACTCTGATCCACCAGGAAGACTACTGTGCAAGTGGAGCTGCTAATCAAACAGTAAAGAGCTGTGTATCTTCTCTGTAGTTCAAAAGGATTCTACTCACCTTTCTTCACAATATTTACTTTATGAGGAAATACTCTGGAGCAGTGCTAATGCCTCTAGCATATATTTTTATCTTGCTGACCTTGTGTATCATGTTACCCTTCTTGCACTTTTTATACCTATTAACAGAGCAGACTAAAATCAAATTACTGCTTTCCATAGCAAAACTGCTTTACAACTGTTCTTTGCTGCTGAGTTTGCCACAAGACTTTTTTAGCCGTAGTACCTCTTCTAGTTGCTTGTGATTCTACAGTTCTAATGAAGGACTTGAAATCTTCTAAGACAGGTGTATATGCAGTAATTCTGTTTTTAATTCCCCATAACTATTATTTTTAAAGGAGTAGAACCAAAAATAGAGTTCTTTACAAGAACAACCATTACAGAGCTTCCACTTCAGTACAGAAGGAAGAATTATCTAAGTATTTATGGTAAGGATGCAGACCTGGTTACAGTTTTATAATCCTTGACTGAATCTATTTGAGTCTAGCTTTACTGCTGCCTTTGTATCTAGATAGCTTAGGCAGTAATGGTGGGTAAGATTTAAGGCCATGCTAGAGGTCCTAAATTTTGTTGTGACAACAGCAAATCTGACTGACTGAACCAAAGACATCCATTTCTTAGTTTGTTCTGTCCCAGATGCTCTAGTTTCCTAATTATTAAGTAGTTCGCTTCAGGGAAAGCCCACAAAACCAAATAATCCTTGCATTGCTTTCCATTGAAGGTGAAGGTAAGATTTGAGCAGATAATGGTCTCCTGATTTGATGGCATTTCACCGCTTCCTGTCTTTTGCTGACAGTGGTTTATATCTAGCTTTTACAACTGTGTCTCTTTGCATGCTTTTGCTTAGTGAATTCACACTTCCCTTTTTGCCATTGCATACTCTGATCCAGACTGGATTACAGTCAGTTGGTCCTCTGCTGAGCGAGTGCTATCAGTGCTTTCTGTGCTTTGTTTAGTGACTAATAAACAAAGGTTATTATGATAACCTATTATGATAGGGCCCCTTGCTATAAGAAGGACATGGAGGTGCTTGAGCGTGTCCAGAGAAGGGTGACGAAGCTGGTGAGGGGCCTGGAGAACAGGTCCTACGAGGAGCGGCTGAGGGAGCTGGGCTTGTTCAGCCTGGAGAAGAGGAGGCTCAGGGGCGACCTTATCGCTCTCTACAGGTACCTTAAAGGAGGCTGTAGTGAGGTGGGGGTTGGCCTGTTTTCCCACGTGCCTGGTAACAGGACGAGGGGGAACGGGCTTAAGTTGCGCCAGGGGAGTTTTAGGTTAGATGTTAGGAAGAACTTCTTTACTGAAAGGGTTGTTAGACATTGGAACAGGCTGCCCAGGGAGGTGGTGGAGTCACCATCCCTGGAGGTCTTTAAAAGACGTTTAGATGTAGAGCTTAGGGATATGGTTTAGTGGGGACTGTTAGTGTTAGGTTAGAGGTTGGACTCGATGATCTTGAGGTCTCTTCCAACCTAGAAATCCTGTGATCCTGTGATGATATGTTATCTATTAGATAGTACCCTGGAGGCACAAAATTCTGCCCTCCCTGCTGGAACAAAACACTCACAGCAGATAAAGTACTTTTGTTTGAGTAACAGCTGCTGAATTTGTCCTCCATTAAGTATCTCCTGACCTGAGATAGTTCCAAGGTTTACTTGAATAAGCTCCCACAGAGGTCAGGATTTCAAGATTTTAACCAAAGTTCTGGATTTTCTAAGCTCACCACTGCTTTTCTGAAGTACTTCATCCTTCTCTGAACCAAGGACCAATCTTTCAGGACTGATCCCTAGATGAGAGGTTATACAACTGAGATAATGTGAAAAGAGATAGGATATATGAGCCCATGCTGACTTTCTGGTTTTGCCACACTCCAACACAGAATCACAGATTCTTCTGTTTTGTACATACAGAGACACAGATTCTGCTGTAATACGGTCAATTCCTACTGGACTAATTTCTGCTTAGAGCTTAGTTTTCTTTGCAGGGAGTTGCAAATAGCTTGTACCTGTTTTTACTTAGGTACAATAGTGAGTTTCTCTGCCAGGGCCAAAACAGAACAAGGAATTAAGGATCTGATCTGCATCACCAACACAAAGGAACTGATTACTAAGAAATGCAAGACATCAGTGAAATGGGATAAAAGGAAGGCACACAAGCTCCTTCTCTAAACACTAGGGACCACTTCTGTGAACTCTGCAGAGAAAATCAACAGCAACTGTCAAGACTGAGCCTGGGGTGTGCTGAATGCAATTCAGAAAATAAGAACAGGCCACCACAGGCAGTAGAAAATAGAACAAGTCTGGAGGGCAGTAATGGAACGGGAGCTGGGGATAAAGGAGAGGATGTGGGAGCTCCACTGGGAGTATAAAACCTAAAGAAAATGGCAGGAAGAAATAAGCAGCCTGAAGGGGGAAAGGGAGAAAAGAACAATGGTTTGTGTGCATTCCTATCCAGAGATTTGATATGAGGGGATGCAGGGATCATGATGATTTTTTATGATGGTTTGAAAGGATGAGATGAATGAGGCATGAGAGATAATGTACCTGAAGGGATCAAATGATGTCACTCCAGAGGGGGACTGAGATGTGACTGTTGGATCTCTTTTGATAGGTTGAATTCCAGTTTGGACCTCAGCTGGGAGAAAATCAATGAGGGTGCAGAATCGCCTCACCTCAGCACAGGCAAGCAGCGTCTTGCTTCTGTGACTATTAACATTACATCTCAAGGGCCACTGGTGCTGACCTGACAGTGTCTCCTGGTTGCCTGCCCTTTCTGGCACGTCAGGATTTTTGCCCATTTACCTACCATTCTGCCTGTGGTCCACACATATGCCTGTTTAGTTGGTAGCCAGTTATCTCCCCAAGAAGGCTGGCCAAGTCAAGGAATGCTCTGTTGCTACAGAGTGCCACAGAACAGAGGCTAGAAGGGATGTCTTGGATTTCTACTTGTGAAGGAGCACAGCAGTGGTGTCCATAGCATCACAAGAAAACATAAATTTAAATAGTATTTGGGATCTCAAAACCAAAGGACAAAACAACTGTGTTGTTTTGAGCCCACTCTCATTGGCAATAGAACTGGTAAATCACTGTATTTGTTTGCTTTTTCCAGCTACAGTAATAATAGTTGGTCCAACAGGACACTGCCTTCCCCACCTTCCAAAAAGGCTGCTGCAACCCTGCTGTTTCACATTGGCATATAGAAGGCTATTTCAGTCTGTCCCTGATTTTTACTTAGATGACAAATCCAAGCCCAAGGTTATTTATTTCACAGTCAAGGGAAGGGCTATAAATCCAAACCACTGATGCTCCTTTCCACCCTCCCTCCCTCTCACTTCTATAGAGGCCGTCTGTGGGGATTGCCCACCTCAGAAGTGACAGATTTCAAGCTCTTACTCTCTAACTTTTTTGACTGTAAAACAGCATAAACAACAGACTGTAATGCTTAATAACATTATAGAAGTTAGACGGTAAGAGGTCTTCTGTGATCTAGGTTTTGAGGATAAGGCCCTTCATTTCACTGAGGTAATTCCCATTGTCTAGCTAATTGGTAGCACCTGTTTATGGTTTGGAGTGACACAAACATCACAAGCCTCAATTAGCCTTGCACTAGCCTGAAGGAACCACCCTAGAGGAAAGAAGGGAAATGTATGAACAAGGAGGAATGAATCAGTGCTGCTAGGCCAGTGCAAGACGTAGAAGCCAAATTAACATTTCTGTGGCTGACAGAACAGCTACACTGAATATAATGGGATTCACTAAAGTTGCCTGTAGCATGATGGTGCACTGTTTGTTTCAACACCTGAAATGGCATTTGCTAATTTGTTTATACTTACAATACAGCAGTGGGAAAACTCAATAGCCACTCATAAACTTGTTTAGCAAGAATTTGAGGATGAGAGGAGGTGGAAAACTGCACCGTTTTGGCAGAGAAACTCACTATTGTACAATTACCTAAGTAAAACCAGGTACAAGCTATTTGCAACTCCCTGCAAAGAAGACTAAGCTTTAAGCAGAAATTAGCCCAGTAGGAATTGGCCAAAGCAAAGGTTCCACGGGGCAAACACGGTGCTTCCACCCCACCAGCCCTGCCCCCCTACACAAACTGCAGGGTCTATGCCCTTGAAAGGACACAAGACAGACAAGTCTGACAGGCATCTCAAAACAAAGTTAATGTTACTGCCATAATCTCCATGCAGTCTGGGCATATATGCTGTGTAAGACTTGCACCGCCATGGGAACCAGTACCAACATAATGAAACAAAAGTTCGGAAATCCACACCCCCTTGCTTTCTAACACATCCTCAAAGAGGAGGCTAGGTGTGGCTGGGGATGGTTTCCCGTATGAAAACTCAGTAAAAACTTTTGTTATTAAGGAGGCATTCTTTTGTACAGCGCTGGGCAGCACTGGGGATCGCTCCTCCACAAGAGCTCTGCTGGGTCAGCACAGCACATCATTTCATATAGAGAAAAATCATACATATTCATCAGATTTCCTGGAAAAATCAGTCTTATGGTGATGAGTTCCCAGAATTCATTTACATAGTCCAAGCATGCGCTGTAAAATTAGGGTTAGGGTCTTTTCATCCTCAGGTGGTTGTCCATAGTCTTCTTCAGGTTGTCCACTAGTTGAACTTTGGTCTTCCTTTGTCCTTATACAACCATTGAATCAGCTCATCAGTCCTTCGTCCTTGGAATGTTTCAAGGGGGTCAATTTAAACTAGTTCTCTGGTACTTATCTCAACACAAACGTCCTGAGTTCCCGTTATCAGTGGTTTACTCAGGAAGCCTAACGAGCTTTCACAAGGTCTGTTTTAATCTTGTCAGGATTTCTTGCCTATCATCAACTCCGCTCAGCAAGTAACTAAAACTATCCTTGCAGGGGAGGAAAACACAGGAGAACAAGGATACAAGTGAAGTTAAAAAAAAATGCAAGTATAGCTTTTATGTATCACAGTAAGGTCTTAGTCAAGGAATGTCAGGGATTCAACCCTTTCAGTAAAAACATGAAAGAAATAGAAGACACAGGGTAAGACTGAATTGAAGTCCCTTCCACCTGGGAGGGGCTTAAATACAGGCAGCTTTTCTGGCATTTTAGACATAAAAGAACGCCCAAACTCCCAGGCAAAGCAGTGAGATATGAGGGAAGATGGACAGGAGGCTCATGTTCTTCTGAGGCAGCAGCAGCCCAAACAGGATAACCCAGAGCACCTCAAATGGTATCAAGCTCCTGTGCTTAGCACCTGAATCCCTCAACTGATTTCCTGCCGGCTCCGCCGTTACCTTGATATCCAGCTGCGGTGAAGATAAAGCATTTACCTCCAGTGCAGCAATTTATTTTTAAATAAAGATAATCCAAACAAAAGCTGATTGAAATCATTATTTCAGCCAGATACTCTCTCATTTGTAAAAGGGTAGGACACCTCAGGAAACATGAAAAAGATGCTCCAGTCTTTACATACAAAAGCCTACTTTGCTGCATTAGCTTAATGAACATTCCCCCTAAGTAGTTGTGCTGGCCCTTGACATGTGAGGGAATCAGGAAAAAACATGCCACAAAGAAGCACCCTGAGAAGGTTTTTTACAAAACCTGCATTTTCACCTTCATTTGCAAAGGCGGAGTTCAAGTGGATTGTGACTAAACAGTGAAAAAGAAGCAGAGTAGCAGCTGACTCTGCAATGAAATGGATTGGTTCAGTGAAGAGCAGGGAGATACTGAAAGACCATTTGATCTCATCTTTGACAGCAGATATAATTAGTAGCATTTGTGATATTTGAGAAAAAAACAATGGCATTAATTGATAGGGCCTAAAACTCTGTCTCCATAACTACTTTTACAAACCTGCCATTTGTCAGACACGTATCTTATGCCTTTCAAGGACTCTTTACTCAGTGGAGGACAAAGTAAATGGCTGAAGGCAAATTCTAGTGTCTAGGACAGGTGACAAGATGTGATACAGTTCACCTCAAAATTAATCTTACTCCTCTGATAATATTGGCTGCAGGTTAGTATGTGTGCTGTTCATCTCACTTGACACTGGCCACATGAAAGCTTGGCATGCAGTTCTAACTCGTCATCCATTTTAGATAATCCAAGAAGAGAGGTAAGAACTGCTAGTATATGATACACCCCAGTTGCCTCAAATGGTGATTTTGGGAAAAAACAAATCACCATCTTTCCACCATCTATGGAAAGAGCTGTTTAGCTTAGACTAGGTGTCAGACCTCTTTCTGATTGTAATTACTTTAGATGATTTCCACTTCAGCGTTGTCCATTCGTTGTTCTTTCTGGTGTAACTGCAAATGCCAGTAATGAACAGGCACTAAAACCAGATGAAATACCATTATATTTGGCTCTACTAGTCTCTTGCTACAAAGGCTGGCATCTGACGGAACCGAGAGAATAGTCAATGAATGACAGGCAGGGAGTGACCAAGAATAACACACAGGAAGAGCAACCATTCTTTTCTGGTACAAGGTTGGTATTTTGGTTGAGCAGTACTCAACACAGGTGGTCAGCACATGAACCCTTTCAGCATGCGACTGTACCTGTAGGTGCTCTAGAGCCTTTTCTTATCAATACTAATTGCATCCTACTACTGCTGATCTATGGTAGGTTTGAACTGATGAGGTTTGAATTTGCTCTTGGGAGCAAAGCAATAGTCTATCATATGGCTATAATGATACGTCCTAGCTACAGCTTTTGCGTGAAAGACTTTTGCACATTTGACACAGCTATGACTTCTTGGGTACAACTGCTGTGCAGTTTAATGTAGCAATGCAGTGCATGACAAAATGCTGACCTGGTCTCAAGTCAGTTCAGGTCTTTTACTGGGCTAGCAGCGACTTTCTTCAGCAACTGTAAAAGGAACCCTAGACCAAAGGTTATATTTGCCCAAGAAACTCCCATTCAAGATTTCGCCATGTGCCGCAAGTCGAGCAGGTGGGGGAG
>JMFS01122125.1:0-14464 GCA_000699545.1 Podiceps cristatus
TTTCCCTTTTCAAATCTGACTCCTTCGTACTTGTGTCCTGTGAGAGGAAAGAAACCAGACGTCAGTGGCAGCGATTGCCCCATCTTAATGCTCCTTCGGGGGATGCTTTTTTAAGAGACCTTAGTGTGAACGGAACCCAGATCCCCCGAATACCCAGGGGACAACAGCGAGCTCGACGACTCCCAGCAGGCGGCATGAACCAAGCTGCGCACCGGATCTGCAGCCCTCAAACCAGCAATGGGAACAGGGCCAAAACCACAACTGGTAAAGAACTTGCGGGTTTTTTACCTCTAAAAGTCATGTCAGAAAAGCGGCACAGAACTGATCCTTTCCAAGCCTGTGCTTTATACCTCAGGTACTCTGTGACTATTTAAATGAAGGACGCTATGCAAAATAAAGGTAAACAGTATGTCCTCTAAGAAGCCAGGTAAGTGCAGCCCAGTGCTGCGGGTGGAAGAGTCAGAACTGAAGCATGATGCTACAATGCTACTGTCATTGTGTTCTTATCACTGAAAGAAAAAAGTGGGCAATGGTATGTGTATGAGAGTGATGCGATCACCAGGTCTGCGAGCTCAGGTCTCTCGTTAATTCAAAGATAAACACAGCAAAGCAAGATTGTCCCAGTCAGGGTTCCTCAGATCGAACCCCAGAAGCGGTAACGAGCTTGCCCAGCACCACTGCTGGGAAGAACAGGTAGTGATGTTCCCTACAGGCCTTCACATTCCCCTGCCCGACTGAAAAAAGCCCAAAAGCTCCCTTAAAGGAGAAAGAACAGGGTGTTTCACTGATGTCCTTGCAGGGTGTTCTGCTTCTCAGCCCCAAAAAGCAGAAATCCCCATGCTGGGGTGAAACGGCAGACGGGCTGCCTGCAGAGCGCAGGCCGTCTCGGGCAGTGAGACGCTATCTGCAGCGTGGCTAGGAGTCAGGGCCGGCAGCTAAGCCTTCTCACCAAGGCGAGGTGTGCTCATGGGCAAGGCGTGAGACCCTCTCCGCCCACAGCCAGGGCAGTGGCCCACTCAAAATGAACTGCAGTGTTACTTGCAGGAGACCTGCCGGTGAAATTGTGTAACGCGGAGGGAAGGTGGTCATCGATCTGTCCATCGC
Organism: Podiceps cristatus; assembly: GCA_000699545.1. Taxonomy (NCBI): domain Eukaryota; kingdom Metazoa; phylum Chordata; class Aves; order Podicipediformes; family Podicipedidae; genus Podiceps; species Podiceps cristatus. The sequence continues at coordinate 1,105 of JMFS01122125.1, forward strand.
CAGCTGACCTGGAACAGACGTGATGCCAATGCTCAAGAAGTAAAGCAGCTGCTGTTTTATTTAAAAAGAAGCAAAGGTAAGTGATTGTGCCTCCCGGGCGCCTCCCTGAACTCTGGTTTCAGAACCGAGCGGTTTCAGTCCATCTTTTCTCTGACTACAAGTAGGGTAAAGACACCCCAGTGACTTACTGCGAGGGGCGGAGGGCGTTGAATGCGCAGAGCTGTTCTCACCCCGGGGAAGGGCACAGGAAATTCGCAGGGGGAGAGGACTCGCCTGGTGTACGCCTTACGGGTGTGCTGTGGGTTCACAGCGCGTACTGGAGCGGCTCCCAGGAAGTTCTGATGCCCTAAGCAGCCACCTCTGAGTAATGCACGCGACCTTGCCCACCTTTACAGTTAGTAGGAGCAAAGCAAAATTATTGCAACAGGCAATAATTTTGCCAACACGGGCACTTTTTATTTCCTGCTTATCACCACTCCCAGCTGACCTCCAGCTGCCCAGAGATGGCCTGAGGCTGGCAAGGCAAAACTGCTTGTGCCAAGTACTTTAATGGGCACGGCCTCCAGCTGCCCAGAGACGGCCTGAGGCTGGCAAGGCAGAACTGCTTGTGCCAAGTACTTTAATGGGCACGTGAAATGTCATCAGTTTTAATTCAGCATCGCAGTATGGGCAAGTAAACTGACCTTGCACACACACTGGAAAGTTTTCATCACGGTTTTGCAAGATCTACTTAGAACCTTAGTAAAAGGACAACTGTATGACCGTATGTTTTGTTCAATCGTGTCGTTATAGCGGAAGGGCCTTAACTCTGTACTCCACCCTGAACGTTAAACGCTTTCAGCCTCAGGTTCCCCAGGGCAGCGATGGCAGGACCAGGCCTGTCAGAGTTCAAGCAGCATCTGGACGATGCTCTCGGTCACATAGTTCATTTTTAGGTCGTCCTGCGAGGAGCAGGGACTTGGACTCGATGCCTATGGGTCCCTTCCAACTCGAGATCATCTACCATTCTAGTAACAGTTCTGTATTTTTTATGTTAGTTAAGCTCCCACTTCCAGTCCTGCCTAAGGGAGGAGTAACTTCCCACATACCTGTTGGAGTGGTCACGGTACATTCTGTGTACGGCAATTGATTCAGTCCCTCTTCAACCACGAGTCTGATCTGTAGAACCAAAGAGGTCAGTCAGCTTAAAGGGATTTGTTATCTATGGAGATAAGATACTAAACGTCAGTAGTTTTTACAAGTACTAGGTGAAGACCTAACAGCCTGAAGGGTCTAAAGGGGTGTCTCTAATACTAGTTAGGGACTGACTTTAGAGACCTTTTGGGGGTGATGCCTATGTTTTGTCCACAAATCAAACGAAAGCATTACCAAACAAAACTGGGGGAAGAGGGGGCTCATCGGCAATCATAAAACTGGCTTTATATCTGGCAGGCACAGGCATCCCAGTTTTTTATCAACAAACATGCAAAGCACCAATGCAACTTTATTTTGCTGAAAGAAAATAATAGTGAGAAAAAGGGAAAATTCACCCTCTCAGTTTCCTATCACGAGGCTTTGAGGTCTATTTTTACATCCGTATTTCTATGATCAAACTGCAGTGGGGCTGCCAGAACAGCCACCAGAGCTGCAGCAGTGTAAATGCACCGAGTGCCCAAAGACAAGTCAGCAGGTCTAGAAATCTCTTCTCACCTCCTCCTTCTGGCACCGCCAGCTGTGGTGACTACAGATGCTCTGCCAAGCACTTCACGTGGCACAGAGGGCCCAGTGCAGCAGGGACATCTCTACCGGAGGCGCAGCTAGCGAGCCACGTGCCCCTCCAGCCTCGAGCAGCCAGAAGACCTCCAGCTCTCCCCCCGTGCTGGCCCTGTAGCTGTACCCCAGGCAAAGGTACCGAAATGCATTCATCGGAACCCAGAATGACTGCCCACAAAGATGCTCTGGGTATTAAAGACGTAAAAATTCTCTCTGCTAGCGAGCCAAAGGCTGACAGGCCAGAAGTGCTCAAGGAAAGCTACTGCCAAGCCAAAGCTGAAACCTGTTAAGCAGAAGTCACCGTGTGATGGCAGAAATGAGGTGATTGCTCCTGCGGCTGAGCAAGTGTACTGCTCACTTCAGACAATCCTTGTTCCAGAAACAGACTGGGAGATTTTTTCTGTTGTTCCATTCTGCCCTAGTTCCGAGCACACAGGCAGCCTCTACTAGGAATTAAATGGTCCCTTAAATTTACAATCTCTCTTTGAAGATATTTTGTCGTTTTAGTACGACCGTTTTTTCCCCAAAGTTGGGTTTGTGGCAGCTGTGTTCAGAGGCAGTGGGGGGTCAGACTAAACCAGTGCAGGGGCGAAGGGCGCAGTCCACGTAAACGGGGAGCAGAAGTCTGAAAAAGCAATTCACAGGGTTGTATTTCCACGGTAGCAAAACCGCCTCTGGGAAACGGGTCCTTCTGAATTCTCAGTCCCCTTTGTGCTTGACTCACTGCATGTTTGGTGGCTCCAGGAAGCGTATGTAGAGAAGCCAGCTCTACTACCTTCCTCCTCCTCTTCTTCCTCTCTCGTCTCTCTGCAAGGTAGGGTTTTTGACTCAGTCACTTTAATCCTGAGACTGAAGGCACCAGCGTTTTACTGAAAATGCATCTTCTCACATAAACAAGGCAAGAAATCCTTGATTTAATTTTAGGTTTCTGAGACATTTGGACACTTTTTTTTTTAAGTTATTTCATAAAAACGGGAGCCAACCTATAAGCCAGATTTGGAGGAAATGCCTTTTTTCATACTGCTGTCCCATTGACAAGGTTAGCATCGCTCCACATTATCTGCCAAAAGTTTAGAGGAAACCAGTAAAGGTCTGTAGTCAAATCATCTCCTTGGTTTTGCTACACGTATCGATGTTTTATACAGAGGCTGGGAAGGATTCTTCTGTAAACTTGCCAGTGATGATAAAACATTTATTTTTGCACTAAGCTTTCTGCCACCCCCACGCTCAGGGATTATGATTTCCACCTCTTTTCTCTCTGGCCCTGAGAACCAGCAGCCCCGCTCCTCTGCTGGAGAGGTGGTTGTCATTGCTTGGAAGCTAAACCAGGTATTATTATGGCCCCACTTGAAGAAGACAAGTAAAGCTTTGGTCCTAAGGTAGAAGAGTTTGACCAGAAATTAAATCCACAAGTTAAAGTTATCAATAACAAAAATAAAGTCTATTTTTAATGGGGGGGAAGCTAAAAGAGATGTTAAATTCTGGCAGGCTTAGTTAAACCTTCAGGTCTTACAGAGTTATGCTGAAGTTTTAGATTAAGCATTTAATGCTGATATACAAAATTATGTGTCAACATGCTCTTTTATTACAGTTCTACATTTAAGATTTACCCCAGAGCCTCTGCAGTAAGCGGAGGGAAATACTGTTTGCTTTGAACCCTCATTAGTACAACATCTGTTGGAATTGTTAGCAAAACCAACAGTTAATAGAGGTCTGAGGAGTTTTAGCTAACTACCACATAAACATTTCAAGGATATGAAAATGTTAGTGAAATCTACCTTTTCTCGGCCAATTAAGCACATGAATGAAGTCTCCTTACCACACTCGAATACCACTCAAGGAATCAGGTTTGACCAGTTCCTCAAAGACCCCAGCAGAGAAAATTTGGATACAGGCAACTATAGAAAGCAGGCTGACAGTACTCTCCTTTAGAAAGGGTGTAATCACTGAAGGAGGAAACCAGCCAGGGTGCAGTCAGAGGTGGTGCTGCTCTGACCAGAAAAAAAAAGGAAAATTGGGAGCCTTTTCACATGTCCCAAAAGGTATCTGTGTTCCTCAGCAGCTGCATGGTACAGCTGTTCTGTCTGCCTGCAACTGGGAAAGAGGTCAAGCGTTCAAATGCCAAGAAAGCAGAATTTAAATAAAATTCTGGAGTGACCACTATTATCTTCCCCTGTTTGTAGGAAGACAGCAGCTAACTATACTTCCTGTGACAGCCCTGCATCACCTCATTTCCAAGGTCACAGAAATTCCTAGGGGGATCCCCTAACCTGTTACGGTGTACCTTTTCTTGGAAGCTGACAGGAAGGCAGAACAGTGGGGCTGTCAGCCGTGCTTTGTGTCTATACAGCTCTTTGCGCCTCAGCATTTCAAACCACTTTTAAAGTACGCGTTATCACCCCCCTGAAAGAGGGGCAGTTGGGCAGAAAGGTGAAGTTACCTGTTTGGTGTTACGCAGGGAGTTACTGGTAGGGCTGAGGAAGTCGTTAGTTCCTCAACCTCAGACCTCCTCAAACCACAAAAAAACACCTTCTGCCGAAAACCACCACTGTCAACCGAGGCCGCAGGTCCGTGCCGTGTAAAGGGCAAACACCTGCCTGAATCCAGGCTGCAAGTCAGTTTTGCTTGGTCCTTGCCAAAACTCTAGTCCTCTGTGCCTCTGGGAGATGGCTCCTCTTCCTCTTACTCGCCTGGTCTCTGAGCCCACACCACCACCCCGCTCTAGCTCCCAACCAGCTGGTGTGCAGCACCGGGGCTGCACCTAGCTTATTGCGTACCTCCTGCTTATTGCGTACCTCCTGCTGAGCAGGCCTTGGGAAAAAATTCTCAGGTCCTCTCAGTAAAAATGCTGCAGCTTTGTGAGCACCTCACTAGTTCTACAGCAATCTGGCGAGGTGACATCAACTAAATGCTTCCAGGGTGCGTGGGTGCTGGGCAGCCTGCGTACAAGGGTTCAGTGTGAGCCTCTTGCACTGAGAGGAGTCGTCTGCTGGTGTTTCTCACATTGGTCTCACCACCGCTTTGAGGTCTACCCGTCCAGTTACCTACTACTGCAGTCATAACAATTGATCACCTCCTGTGTTAGAGGCTTACTTCCTACAGCTGCCTCTCCTCCTTCACAAACACAAGATGGGGTGTCTTCATCCTCATGACTTTAACCCCCCATCTTTCAGCTTCAGGATCACAGCACTGGCAGCGGCTTTCAGAAACTCCCTGCTAACCTTTGCTGCCGGTTAACTCCTTTCTCTCACAAGTATCTTTGAATATTTCTTTTGTGTCATTGCCTTACGTGTGAAACAAACTGCCAGAAGAAAAAAAAAAATGCACCACCAGAAATACATCAGCTTTAGCATCCCTCCTTAAGACAGCTTCCTATGGTGACCTTGTGAAATACTGCCACTAACAACGGCCAAGCTAGTCGCAAGCTTAACTTCGTTCTCATTTTCTCTCCGCACAAGATGGATTTTGTTACCCTACAATCCCACGCATATGTTTCTTCTCTTCATGTATTGCACCTTGCCATTCAGCTCTGTTTGCTAACTGGGTGGGAAATGCAGCAAGTCTTAACTATGTTTGCATTCCACCAGGTTTAGAGACCACGTCCCACATGAAATTGTAACTGTTCTTCGCCACGCCTAGGAATAACATATGGAAAATGAGATGGTCCTACACATTTTGCATAAAATTCCTCCTACAAAGTGGAAAACAGACTAGCAGGTCCTGTAGCAAACATCTGCATGACCAGCAAACACAGGCGTTTCTGTGAAGAGCAGTTCTCTCTCTGTGCAAGTGCTGGCCAGCCTGTAGAAGACGCTGGTACAAGGGCCTGAACGTAACTCACTGCCTGGAAGCTGTGGTTTCTAGCAATGAGGGGGGGGGAATCAGTGCTTCCATCAGAACAGCACAGGACCTCCAAGTAAAGTGAGAAGGTACGCAGGAGAGGTCCTTCACACTAAATAATGACAATGAGGTACAATCAAGGCTGTTAAGGGTTTTCCTGTCAATATTAGAATAGCCATTGTTTGGGTTTGGGGGGTTTGGTTTGGTTTTGTTTTAAATACAGATTAGAAATATAGTGCTTCTCTTTGAATTAAAGAAGTTGGCAGGAATGAACACACCTTAAAGGGTGGAGCATGCTGGGAACCCAATACAAAGTAAAATGAGAGTGTTAACCAGAAACCCTTTCTGTGAAAGGGGTACTGGTGGGGAAGAGGCCCAATCCCTGGACTGGAGACCTATACCCTGTACAGGTGTGGGACTGCTGGTGTTGACCTTTCTTGGTTTCCTGAATCTTATTTGCACATCTAAGCAAGTGAAGAACCTGAAACCGTACAACTCAAGAAGAACACCACGTAGTTGACCTAGTCTTTCACGGGTGGTGGATGTTCCCTGGACTGCTCCTACTCATCCAGTGAACTGTAAAGAACATGTGTCTACTTAAATGGTATCTGCTAAGAACCGCTGGCACAGAACAAAGTTGGGGCTGCGACTTTCTGCCTGTCCGTTATGAAGTACTGCTGGCAAAGGCGACACTCCAGTCACTTGATCTACGAGTTATGAGCGATGGGATTTGTTGGCTTGGGCCTTTGCTGTTCTTGGTGAATGGGAATGAAAGAAACATCCTCAAGAAGGGAAAAGCAGGGGAGAAAGTAGAAGAGCTGCAAGCACTGCAGTCACTATCTTAGGTTGTGGTCATATCTAAGCCTGAGCAAACTTGGATCAGGCACGGATTAAGATTGGGCTGACTGTGGGAAACCTGCTTGCTGTAGCAAATGGTGCTGGTAATTGAACGGCCTCTGGATCATTTCCCCTCTTTCCTAGAGGGGGAAAGAAAGACTTTCCTTGTTAATGAATGTGGATTTGCAAACAGCAAACTCCCTCATGAACACAGGAAGTGTATGCGTGGGCATGAGCGTTGTGGTTTTCTTTAAGCATGTAATTTAAATGAGATAAACGTTTCATTCTCAACAGTCTTTGTTCTGACTTACTAAAATGCGTGTAAACTTCAAATTGCTTTGTCCCTGCTAGTAACTACCATATGGCTAAAAACAAATTCCCAGTGTGGATGCACCCAGAGCTACTAATCTAATACACAACAAGCGCCAGGAGGCACTGCTGCATGCAAGCAATTGTTAACATCTAGACGGTAAGAAATGGTACAGTTCTGTTCATGAGATCAAAAGTGCTGTTTCAAAGTAAAACTGAATTATCTCTAGCCTCTCTGCATCTGGTTTTGAACAGTATTCTCTTATTACTACTGCTCTCTGTCCTGAAGTAGTTGTGTTTGATAATAACACTGTTTCTGGAACCCTTTGAGATGAAAGCAGTCCATAACAGAGAACAGAAGTCCCTGTACAGAAAGCTGCTGTGAAACAGCAATTTCCTTTCTGTAGAAAAGTTGCTCTCACACCACCATTATTCTAGGCTGAAAGACCCATTTCATGGAAGAGTTACAAGACACAATACCAAGAAGAAGAAATTCTTCACCTACCAGACGATCAGCAGAAAATACGAAGTCTCCTCTACTGGATTTCCTGAAAAAGGTAATAATTTCTTTTTTAAATTGGGGAATAATTTTAAGAACATTGCTGATATACAATATTAATTCAAGGACAATATATTCTAAAGGCAGTTCAGAGAAAAGTCTCCTACCACATATAAAATTAATCCCACAGAGATTCTGCTTCACGGGTTTCCTGCTTGGTGGCGAAGCTTAAGATGCAGAGAGCTAATGCAAGGGTTTCCCTCTTACTCCTGGCAACGTTGCGGCGCTGTACAAGTCACAATTAAAACACAGAGACATAGGGATGATATTCTGTAGGATTTCCATTGTATTACCCTTCCAGCTCGGTTCCAAAACACCTCGCAAGCCCGGACGTGCACCAGCGGGGTACGTTCCCCACAGCTCTGAGCGAGAGCTTGGCTCCGCCCGTTCGCAGGTCAGTCAGAAACCGAGGGATGACGACAGTGCGGATCCCCAACCCAGAGACCGAGTTAACACACCTGATAAGTGGGATATTTATCTTATCTGGAATTCATTCACAGTGTGACTAGATCAGTGAACTGGAGACTAAAATGAGTAGGGATTAACGAGTATTCCCATGAAAACAGCTCTCTGCTGTCTTACTAGCTTGGGTCCAACATTTTGCTCCTGCGATTGCACGGCTTTTGGCCCATCCAGAAGACAGAATAAGCTCACATTCTCCCGCCTCATACCATTTAAGTATGCCACGTTAAAAGCCTGAATTTTAAAAGCAGATTTTAACACCTTGCTTCCCATGTCAAGACCAACTTTCACTACACAAGACGAGGACAAATTTCCAATTAAGGAGCCAACACAGTACACTAGCCTTAAAAACACTCAAAGCATCCATGTCAGAAGCAGGTACTTTTTAGTGACATTTTTTATTAATCACAGCAGGCATACCCCTCTCATTCTCAAACTATGATATTCTGGATGTCTCCTTAAATACCATAAAGAGAGTTTTGCATTTAATCCCCAAGATTCTGCAACATCTTACATTTATACGAGTGAAAGTCGAGAGGTTTGTCTGCTTATTTCCTGAGCAACTGGTAACTTAGCCACACTAAAAAAAGGCACTTTAAAAATAGAGCCTAATCTGATTTCTTTCCTTGTGCTAATAACACATTTTTAAAAACACTGTTTGGTTTTGGTTTTTCCTTCTTTTTGGTAATCACAGGACACTTGTAACTTTCTGCTACTTTGACATTAACCAGAAAGGCAATCCTCAAAAAATCCCCAATCCCAAAATGGCAAAAAACAACCCTAAAACCCCTAAAATCATACAGACTGATTTTATGAAGACTTTTGAAGGGATTCATATTTCCGTCTGTAGTGTAGATAAATATTTTTTATAAAGGGAAGTAGCAAAGTGTGGAGATCGCACATCTCGGTTCTTCCAGACTAGACAACGGCATTTCAAAAAATGTACCCATATTAAGACAAACCCAGCAATGTCAAGACTGCGATTTTAACTGCAAAACAACACATATTTAGAGTGAATACTATGAGTTATTAATACAGATTACTAGGCTTTAAATTAACTATTTTGTCCTTGCAGAGAGACACAGATGTTTCTATGCACAGCTCACTGAACACCCTTAGCCAGTTATGCCTGGTTTTTGAGGGGAGAAGGACAACAAAACAAGGGTGCATAAAAATGAGAGCCAAATAACAGTAATTCTGAAAATGACAGATCTCTTGTACACCAGCAGCTGGAAAGCTGTGACGAGATTGCAAGCCCCACATCATAGGAGAATTGCTAGAGGCCGGAAAAAGAGGCTTATGTGAAAACACTGTAACCGTTCGCCTTAAATACCAGACAGAAGCCTGGAAAGTAATGATTGATGGCAAACTAGAAACTTTTTCAGCTTCTTATTCAAATAAGAAGACAACATCTAAAAAAGTGAAACACTGAAACCTGACTCTTGTAGCACAGAGCTAACACCATGAACATTGTGTTAAACAATATAAATTCGCTTCATTTTGTGTCTCAGGGTATGGAAGCATGGCTGATGGACAATTAAAGTCACGTATGTGACAAGAGGTAAGGAGAAATGGTTTTTGGGGGACATACCATATACAAACTACTGCAGGGTTTCTTCCTGCTTTAGCCCTTGGTACTCGTTACAACCACTGATACGGCTGTAGACTATGCGGGTCGTGGTCTGATGCGCTTTAGTAATTCGTTTCTCTAGTTACCTTACAGAAGAGAGACACCAAGGGTAGTGTGAAGGCAAGACTGAACAAAAGCCACTTCCCTAAACAGCATTTGTAAAAAGCCTTTCTACGAAAACTTACAGCACTGGACTAACTGTTGCCATTAAGGGGAGACGATGTAGCTGGGAAACAGGACGACGTTCTGCCTGCAGCACTTCAGTCCTTACTTTTTTTTTCAGTGCCTGGCCTGGGGTGGTGATATGTGAAAGGGCTCCCACCCTTCCTGCCTGCAGTAGTCATCTTTACTCATCCCAGGCGAGTTACCCACTTCTGAATCATCCCACTCCATGCAGCAGTCAGGACTGCGTGTCCTACCACTTTACTGTCTTCATTTCTGTACTGTTCACTGCGTTCCCTATGGAATAAGAAGCCTTAGCAGAACACAACAGAATCATCTCATGTAACAGACGCAATAACCTTTAAATATCTATATTTAAGTCATGTCTGTTGTTAAATCAGGAGTTAAACTGACACTACCGATCTGAACTAATGAATTTGCTTCTACAGAAACCAGAGCTCTGCATTACAAGTGGCTGCACTTCTCATTTCAGCTTCCACACCCTGGTTCTAATCTGTGCGGGCCAGAAATGACTTCGAGACCATACCCTCCTTAGAAAGAGGCTATAAACTGTTCCCAAACGTTCAATACTTCAACACATCAGTTCACATCCCATTAGAGGACTCCAAATTCACATCCAACACACAGTGTAAAAGCCATCTGCCCACCTATTAAGCATTCACTAGACGGAAAAGTGAACAAACCTGAGGAAAAATGAGCAAACCCACGCACGCTCGAGTTGAGGTGATCTATCCATCTCCCCCATTCGGGCACACAGACCTAGTTCTTGTTAGCTTTAAGGAAGCAAAAGAAATACATGGTCATTTTAGTCTATCAGACAGCCGTTACTGATTCAGCCAGCTGTCTCCGAACCCACCACAGGACATGACCAGCCACATGAAGGTGGGTTTTTCTTTTTTAGGATGGTTCTTCCAACTGAAAGGCTGGGATTTCTTTCTCTGAATCCTCTCAGGAACAAGGAAAGAGCTTCCCTCTTTCCCGAGGAGCTCACACTATGGACAAAATATTCCCTGAGGTCTTCTGCACCTGGCCTGGCCATCCTTAGCACCATGTAAGCATGCCTGATTCTAACCTGCATTGTACTGGGAGTATCCATCCCTTCCTTACTTCACACTAATAGTCTTAAATTCATGGTTTTTTTCCATACTTTTGTTCTGTTTCTCTCCCCTCAGTAGCTTGCCTTTTCATTTCTGCCCTTTTCATGACCTTTTCAGGTGACTGCTGTACCTGGAACATCCACCTTCTGAAGCATTAAGTAATCCAAATATCCTCCTTGAGTTAAGGCAGCTCTGGTGTTACCTGTTCTTTTTTTAATACGGAAAGAAAGATTAAGCGATAGGTATCTAACTGCCCTGTAGATGACACAGCTTTTCCCTCTTCCCCAAACAGTGGAAGTGAACATACCCTTTTGTCAGTTTAAATCGGATTTTTTTGACCAGTAGCTCCTCTTAGTTGTAGAGCTCCTTATTCACAAATACTGTACTTCTGAGGAGGAGTTTCTTTTAAACAAACTTGGTTTGAATGCTACGGTGGCCATATAGTCATTGTAAGGCAGGGGACTTAGGCGCCCAGGGAAAGGTTACTGCAACAGTTTCTCACCAGGGAATGGAAATCCTTTCACTCCTGCAGCTGCGCACGTTTTAGCACCTTTCCGAATGACAGGCAGTAAAATAGGCCAGTCCAAGGTCTCTTATTTACTGAGCTGCTGCTGACTTTCTGGGACAGCACATAAAAATCATGTTTCCATACTGTCCTTATATACAAAGCCTACACCTGCCTTTCTGAGGCAGGTTTTCCTCACTGGTTGGGAAGGGAGCTTGGAAGTGACAGTTACACCTCCACTGCCAGAGCAGTGTCACGCTCAGAATAAAGCACAGTTTGCTGCCACTGCAGCTGTTATGAGTAATTCATTGTTTACAAGTCTTATTCTACACTTCTCCTTACCAAAGTCTTGTGCAACAAAGATGATGCAACTCTAAAAAAAATATCTTCAAAGTTAAAGTACCAGCTGCGGGTTTCTGGATAAGCTCACTATAACCAGAAACTTTAATTAAATGTATTTACAAGAGTTCAAAACCTACTTACAACAAATAATAAAAAACTTTAGTGGGGTACAGTAACCACATGACTAGTATTTTCCTAGATATCAAAACTATATGCTATTTCCTTTTCACTAACCTCAAAACCTTTTATAGGCCATCACCAACCCCAGTTTGGACTTCCTCTCTCTCCCTCTGCTGAGCCCACTTACAACTTCTCCTTCTGCTCTGTGGGGACGCTGCCACGCAGACATTCTCGCCTGCAGAGATCTTTGCTGTGGTCTTGCCACAATTGCCCTCCGTACATCAAGACTGCACTACCTCTGTGTGCTCCTGCCTGCAATGAGATTGTCTTTTTCCACAATGCTTTGAAGATTAAAAGATACAACCTAGTTTAAGGTAACAAGGCTTATGTAAGCTAATAAAATTAATCTAAATATTTTCTTTGAGAGATTATTAGTTTTGCATGAAAATGTATTAGTGTTATGAGCTACGAAGTTAAGCACCCAAGAACCAGGAAATACTAAAACAGACTATGCAGATGGACAGATCAGAATCAAGGGAAATAACTGTGTCTGGGCTATGCGTTAGTTATTGCGGATGTTAGAAAGCCCATGCGTTGCAGGAAGAGAAAGTTTTATTCAGAAGCTGATCACTCTTTCAATAAACTTGATTTCACCTTTCCGTGTCTGCCGGTGGCTCTTGCATCACAGTGGGCAAAACGTGCTTTTAATAGATGGCCGCTACTTGTGCATGTCATACGTCGCATGTGAAATGTCATACGTTATAGTATCACCTTCCATGTGCTGAACAATCAAATGTGATCAGAGAGGTTTGCCTTCAACGTCTGAGGGACTACGGAAGGCGTAATAAAACATTCAGTCGCAAGCATCGCACGCTGGAGGTTCAGCCGTGGGGCAGGATGTTGCATGGATTTTTGCTCTTCAGCTTAGGATCTGTAAACCTGGAGAAACACCTTCGTGGCTCACAGGGGACGGTGGCAGAAAGGGCTCCTGGTGACATGAAGTGACAACAACGGAATACGGTGCCTTCGGAAGAGGCAGTCAGTAACGTGCCCCCAGTAAACAAACTCTTCTCTCCGTGTCTGTCCCCCTCCTTAATACTGTCTCTCTCCCATCCTCCCAGCCCACCGTGCTCTAGCCTCTACGTTATCCCCAACTTTTTGTTCCAAAACTATTCTTTTTCCCTAATTTGTTCCAGTCCCTGCTCTTCAAACTTCTGATTCCAGTTCACTTTCATTTCAGCCAATCCCACTCTTCTCCAATCTTTTTCTGATTTCCAGCTCTCAGGCTGCCCTGGTGATCTGTTTTCTTCTGGCCACCCTTGTCCCAAAATCTTTAACACCCTGTCCTGGTTTCAGCTGGGATGGAGCTGGTTTTGTCTCCATCAGCTCCTGTGGTTTGGATTTAGTGTGTGAAAAATGCTGACAGTACACTGATGTTGTTGGTTGCTGCTGAATGGTCAAGGACATTTGCAGTTTCCTAAATTTTGCTGATGTGCAGATGCAAAAACCTGGGAGGGTACGGCCAGAAGAGTTGATCCAAACTGGCCAAGGAGAGTGTTCCATCCCATAAACGGCTGCCCCGTATAAGTGAGGGTCAGCTATTGCCCCCTTGTTTAGTTTGTGTTCTGTTCATGTTCCTGTTTTGTTTGTGTTTTTTTTTTTTCATTTATTCTGGCTTGTTTGTTCATTTGGATGTTTGTTCCCTCGCTCGCTCTCTCTGGCAC
>KL285598.1:6970-65325 GCA_000699545.1 Podiceps cristatus
CACAAGAGGAAATGACCTCAGGCCGTGGAACCGGCTGCTCAGGGAGACGGTCGAGTCACCATCCCTGGAGGTATTGAAAAGATGGGTAGATGAGGTGCTTAGGGACATGGTTTAGTGGTGGACTTGGCAGTGACAGGTTAACAGTTGGCCTTGATGATCTTAAAGGTCTCTTCCAACATAAACAATTCTATGATTCTATTTCTTGTACCTGATCTATGTTTGCTTATTGATGGAGATGTTGCCTTTTCTCCCATTTTTCTCCCTTATGGCATTTCTCCTATAAGAATCTTACATGTGTTTACATCACGTTTATCTTATCACGGAAAGATGCCATACTGAGATGGAGGAACATAACTATTTTTTTCAAAATCCACATCCCTGAAATTATTGCTCAACTTAAGTATCAAGTTTTCAGCGTTTGTTGTTCTATGATCCTGCAGCAGAATAGCCATTACCTGTCTTTCGAGGTCCTACCTCTCACGAAAAATAGGCGATTCTTTCACTCTCCCTTGAGAAGTGATGGATAGTACTGGACATGGGAAAGTAATCCAAGAGTTTAAGAGCAGTTAACGTCTCCTGGATATTTTTAAGTCCAATCAATTCTACTTTTGTCTTCCTTTACTATAGTGTTTTCTCCCCTCCGAGGCTTACTCAGAGATACACACACATGCTCACACACACATGCATTTGTGTATTTCCTTAAATTTATTGCCTTATGGAAGAAGGCAAGAAAAGAAAGAGAAGGTTCAGTGTGTTTTGGGGGAAGGCAGATAGTTCCTGGATCTCCGAGTTTTGTGTGAATGGAACAGAATTATGCCTAAGTCTGTTTCTACTGTACATTTTAGTATGGATTATGAAGAAAGAAGATGTGCACTACACATTGTTCTAAAGATACTTTAGGGCTAGATTCTGCCACGTCCTTCGCAGGCTGCTAAGTAGACTTACCAATGTTAGCGGCTTTTCTTACTAAGGAGAGACTGTCCTCATGAAGTCAGAATGACAGATTCAGCCTACATTTTCGTATAGTATTTTTCAATATCTTAAAATAAATTTTGTCAGCAAGCTATTTCATATAAAGATATCTCTGGACTGTCTCTATTTTTTTTATAAGCCAGAACAACATATATTATTGTAAAAGTGAATGATCATTTTAAAGACTTTTTAAATTTTGAGCCATACATTAAGATTTTATTGATCTTGAGAGCTGATAAACTCAATATATCTCTATTTCTTTCATACTAAAGTTTTCCTATTACATAATTCTACTTCTTTCTCCACCTATATTTTAATTTGCTGTACTTACCAATTCATTAGAATTTGACAGTATAGAAAAGCTAGGTGGGAAAAATTTGTGAAAACTAAGTGACTCTAGAAATGTAGGAAGAGAAAAAATAGTTGTTAAAAACAAGAGGTATGTTTTATTTTGTTCATGTATGTTGTTTTACCAATTCAAAAGCTCACTAGCTACATTACATTTTTAAATGTATGTATAGGATCACTACATGTTAACCTGTTCATGTGTTCCTGTCTGTTCTATTTAGGCTTTAAATATGTTTAAATTAATAATTCAAATTCTTTTTTGAAAATGAAATATAAGTAATGCAAACATTAACTTGCTTTGCCTAAGTTCTTACAGTATTTTACTGGAATGCTGTATTCAAAGATATGTCATTTTCTACTAAATGTCTTTCTAATTCTTTTGTGCAAATGATACCTTTTCCCCAGGCCCCAGCTACTTAGTGGATATTATTGAACAAGTGTCTTTTATAGTATCTAAAAAAGAGCCGCATTATGTGAAAGAAATTTTTTAAAATGTGCATAGACTGTTTAGGAATATGCTTACTGAATATTAAGCAAACACCTGAAGTTCCTGTGCTGCTGCCTAGAACCAGCACTTCATTACTTATTACGTGCAGTGACTTTGAATTTTTTATTAGGTACTGGTCTCTTAGCCTGTAAGGCTTGTGCATGATGTACATGAGAGCGATTTCCAGCAGAGCGAAGCTTATCACAGATCCACCTAAAAGGTAAGGCTATTTTTTAATTTTTAGTTCACATGCAGAACAGCTGCCTGCAGAACACCTGCACACAGAGCAGGAAAGAAATGTGGTTTAGGAGTTGATTATATGTGTCTTACTCATATACGGTAAGTCCAGAATTAGGCATGATGAACTTCAGATAAACCCAGTAGATGTAAATGGAAAGAACAATACCAGAAAATTTTGTGCTACACTACATTTTTAGTGCCTTTTTTTTTTTTTTTTTTGCAATTGGTGAGGACAAAAGAGAAAGGCTTAAATCTATTTCTGATTTATGTAGTCTCTCCCAGAACTGTAGTATCGATATCCATGGTTTAGACAAGATAATTTTTAAAAGCAAAGTTGAACTGTGAATCTGGCAGGCAATGTATGCAAAAGAATGAGTCATTGCTATTGACATTCCTTGTATTTGCTAAGGAAAACAGTGTTAACAAGCATCAATGAGTATTAAGAAAAAAAGAGAAAAGCAGGAGGAAATGGTGAAGAATTGAGCAAGGCAACTAATAAAAATGAGAGGAGAAGAGGCACAACGGGAAAGCTAAAGGTCGTGAAGAAATGCATTGATTACTTTTTCACTGAAAATGGCTTAAATGGGCTTTTGAGGGTGAGGGACCTTATCACTTAGGTCATGAGTGATAAGTCCTAAGAATATTAGTTTGAGTAATACAAAACAGGTAATTCAGAAGATAAATGTGCCTTAAGAAAGCAGGGGCTATCTTCAGAATGTGGTGATACACTGATGGTTAAGAGAACAGAATTTGATAAAAGAATATAAGGGGTAAGAAATTTTGAAACCCAGGTCCAACAGGGACCAGACCTTCTTGGTCTCCGAGTTTCCTGTATTAGCATCATAAACTTAGCAAACTCCATCTTAGAAGTTTTTGCTTTTCATGATAGAAATACTTTCTTAGACTTTGTTTTAGAAACTTTTTTACTTTACTTTTCATTTCCAGTTTATAAATACTTTTTGTGCCAAATTTGGCATCTTGGTTGTTAACTGTCTTTCAGCCTGGTGTTTTGTCTGTCAGAAAAACTTACTGCCATTTCTTCTTTAGCCAGTTCCTTGTCCACCTTTCAGTTTCACTGCTAGCCTATGTATTTTCAACTTTTAACTAACATTTTCACCTGTGGTGTTGTATGAAATACCTTTCTGAAATCCAGGTAGATACTTCATCAAGCATATCAGTTATCTTATTAAAAGAAAGCTACTGGTTTAGTCAGGCATGATCATCCTGCAATTACTTTATGTTGTATTTAAAAGCTGCAAATGTCCCATTTTCTTTTTCATATGAAAACAGAGCTGTTAGGGATAGTGTAATGAAATCATTGCTCTTGCAAAGGGGAAGCCTTATCAGGCACACTTTCTGAACAGTGAATTTGGGTCATGCCAAGGCAGTCCTGTACTGGTTTTGGCTGGGATAGAGTTAATTTTTGATATTGGGGCTTTGCTCCATTCCCCAATCACACTGAGTGTGCATATCATGACAAATCTTTCCTCCATTAAAATCATTTACTATCCTAAAAATAAATTAGCTAAATCAATATAGTCCCCCTGATGTTTCCCTGAGGAGACAGAAGCAGCTGCTTGAGCAGCAAGCTGCCCGAGCAGTCAGCCCCTCACCTGAGGAGGCGAGGAGGGAGGCCACTGCTGCAGTCACCAGGGAGCAAGAAAGGTACCCCGTAGGGAGCCAGGGAGGAGGGTTACTCATGGGTGCAATGGTTTTGCTGGGGCAAACCCAAAAATCAGATACGACTGTCGGAACTGGCAAAGCTGCACAATCCTGAAAATGTTTAATAGTAACAATAACACAAACCCTAAGAAAGCAAGATGAGAAAGACAACGGCTGTTGTGTCCGATGTGTCATGCTCCTCTAACTACCAGAACTTCTTGAACAACTGTGTAGAGTCTTATCTCAAATTAATTCATTAGATTATTTTTTTTTCAAGGATAGTTTCTGTAAACTTTCTTATTATTTAGCTTATGCTGTATAAATATCCACATATGTAATGCTTAAGGTGTTTAATAATGAGCGTATTCTCAAATTTCAACTGTTTTCTTCAAAAGAGCAGCAATGCTTCAGTGAATAGGAAAAACAAGGGCAAAAAAGTCAGATATAAATAAGTTGAAAGACTTGAGCTGGATGCTTTCAAAAGGTTTAGTGTGCACAAATTAAGGGACGTAGAATTTCTACAGAGGTGGTAAATACACTGCTTTTTCAAGATCTTTTTCTAAATTGAAATATAAAACCAAGGAGAAATAATGCCATGGAACAAGTATTTTTTAAATTGAAAAGTATTACTGATAGCTCTTTATGGCTTACTATTTTCCTTCTTTTTCTATGAATAATAACTTTTTAAAGAAAGACAGTATTAACATATTGAGTTATACAATTAAAATTTATTCTCAACCTCAGAAGGTTGGTAGAACTTGATTTGGAATTCTCCATCAAAATTATTTTTCAGTAGAAATAATTCATGCTTTTAAATTAGAAATGGCATTAGTATAGACCCCTAATTTAATTTGAAAAATGAAGTCTTGACATTTTTGCAATTAGATAATTGAAATTTTTTAAAGTGAAAGTTTTTTTTTAAATGTAGCTTTAAAAAAACTTTTGGTAATGATTATTAGTTAATTTATACTAAAAATTGCAAAATCAATATAAAAGCATTTGGAGTGTTCTAAAATTACTCAATATAGGGTTATGATTTTTTTGTAGTTCATTGAGTAAATCAAGTCAGATTTTTTCTGATTATTTCAATCAGATTAACCATCCTATTTTCAATAGTGTGATATTTTGAAATCTAAAATTACTTTTTGCCTATGACTTCACAGAGAATGTTTCCTAGTGATGTTTGGTTGGTTACACTATCAGCTGATCTTTCAGCACATCTCCTTAGCCACAGTGTTTGTTAGTGTTTACATCAATCTTTAAAAACAGGAAGAGCTGAAGTTATTTCTGTATGTATGGCAGGGTTATATTCTTGTAACCAAGTTGCAGATTTGTATATTATGAAGTGACTGAGGCTGGTTATGAAAATCCTGGTTGATGGCCTTTTGATAATCGCCTTCATCAGCAAATAAGATAATTTTCAGTATATGACACTGATTCCTTCTTCTGCATTTTTTTCCCATATCAGATTGAGGGTGCAGTTAAATATCAAGGCTCTATTGTTTTCATCGACAGTCATTGGTGCTGTGGAGAGCATGTTTTAGCATCATACTTTTATAACAATTAGGTCTTTTCCCACAATCTTTCTTTGTTCAGCATAACTTTAATATATTGGGCACGTCTCCTTTCATCACAGCAGGGGACACTGTGTATTTGCAGGATAAACTAGTTCCATATTAGCAATGTGAAATCCGTTTGAACTTGTTTGCGTATGTATGCCAGTTGATAGTGCTTTTTGAGGTGGTAAGTGTGGGGGAATCGTGTCAGCAATAGTATTTTTTTCCCCTCAATAGTTAATTCATATCCTGTAAATATGCCGTTCCCATTACACTTAAATGCTATTTTTATTGTCTATGAATATAGGGTATATTGATAATAGCACATCAATAAACATCTAGAAATTAACGGCTGGTATCAATGAGTGAAATGCAAATGCTATATGTAACTCACAGTTTACTGCTTTAAGGAGAATCTCCCAAGGTTGAAAGCTTTTAGGGTTGTTTGGAATATGTATGTATAAGCGAACTGGAGCTGTAGAAGAACTTAAAATATGTGAGTCTTCACGTTGCTTACTCACAGTTTAACACATGGAGAACTTGAGTGGGAATCTGTATCGCAGTGGGTCAGGTGCCCCGGCTCCCTGTGCCATGCCTGGTAAGGGAGCTTGTATGCTCCAGCGAAGACAGGTACCTCAGGGAGCTGCTTAGTCTGAAAATCCCAGTCAGGACTAGGTTTCGAGCCCCTCAGTCTTGATTTATCTTGTGTACTCTGGGACACGTGCAGGAGAAGAACGCTAGGCAACTTGGGAATATTAGTGATAAAAGCTTATCTGTTTACGTATGTCTTTTTATGTCTTTGATTTACATACCAGTATTCGATCAAAGTCCCACTTCAGATGCCTCACTTGGTTTGTAAATCTTACTCTTTCCTTTTTATTTTGTCTAAATATGCTCACTGATATAAATTATCACTTTAAATTATTTTTTTATTTAGCATAAGAACAATCTTGACTGCTTTACTTATGAATGGTCCACTGTGCACATTCAAGGTGATAGAGATGGCAGTGGATGTCTGTATTTAGGTAGAAAAATACCTTTCCTTATTTGATTTGTAATCCCACCTAAAGAAAGCTGCACCACTTTCTGTTCCACTACAAACTCCTCTTGATTTCATGGCATTTTTAAGGTCTATCTTATTCTTAACTATTAAAAAAATAAAATTATCTGACTCATTTTTGCCTGGAAAGGACAGGAGTGACTATGCAGGGAGACTGTTCAGAACCTACACTATTCTGTGCTGAAGACCAGCAAAGAAATAATTCTCCTAGGAAGATTTTTTTTTTACAAACCTGCCAGCAAGCTTTTCCCTTACTATAGGGCTCACATTTAAACTCTTTTTAATGTTGGCTTTTGTCAAACAATATATCTTTCTGGAAAGATGGAAAGAAACAGCTCAGTAATAAAGAATACTAATTTCTGCGTCTTTCACATTCATGTCTGGGAAGAGATGTAATTCATAGAAGAAAATTACGAATCGCATTATGAACTGCTTAAGAATTTCAGGAAAAAGAAACAACTTCTGGAAGAAAACATGTAAAAAGAGGATAGGGACTAATATTTTTTTCAGAAGCTTAAACATTAGTTTTCCTTTATTGAAATGGGGATATCAAAATACACATGCAAACGTATATGATGTCTCATAGGAAAGGTTTTACAATGGAATGACTATTTCCATCATGAAAACAGAAGGAAGTTTTTTGGGAAGGTCAAAAGATGACACGAACATTCTCATCTGGGCTCTTTGAAGGAATGTCTACCCTCTTGAAACTGTGACACCATCCAAACTGTTATTAACCTAAATAAAATACAAATTCACTTACACATTTGCATCGTAAAGCATGTGATTTAATCGCATTAATAAGGTGTATTGGTGCGGAATACTGAGAAAACTGATATGGACTGGTGTTTCTTATAGCGTGACTGTATTGCCATCCCCGGGCTTTGAAGTGACTGTGCCTGAGCTTTCTGAAGTATAGTTGGGATACACTCCTTTGAAGCACAGGGTTCATAGCATGGGAAAAAAATATTCAGGAGATCAATTATTACTCCTGACTCACAGTGTGTTCAAGCTGTCTTTATTACTTGTCATTGAGACAATAATTTGATTTGACAGGCAGATTGGATGTTATTAAAATTAAAGGATTTCAGTTGCCTTACTGCACACGTGAGACGTTGTTACGAAGATCTGCTTCGTGGAGAGAACCAAGAAGACTGTGTCACTGGTTTGGTCTGCAGGTAAAGGAGTTGGCAAATTGCCCAGTTTTGTAATTGGGTGGTGAGTTAATTGCATATAGTTGTCCATGGTGAGCATTTACTAATGGAATGCATCTCTCACATTTATTAAAGTTGATACAGTGCACCTTTTTCAGGGAAAACAGGAATTCGCATTTTAGAGTGAGGGCTCTGTTGTTACTGGTGCTACCGCTCTTTTTATTATCTAGTATGAACCTCATTTTACTACATACTGTATATTCATGTATACAGCAATAACCCTATATAAAATTATGAAAACAAAAGAGGAAAAGATTGAAAAGCAGGTAGATACAGGAAAGTAGAAAAGGCTGGCTTTCGGGTAAAGTTGCTAAGCTTTTTATGAATGAATAAAGCAGAAGAAAATCTTATTTGGGGTTCACTGGAAATGTTGCTGGGAAAAGATGACTTAAAAAAAAAAGGCAAGTAGAGATCTGTTCATGAACATGTATAGAATTGTCTGGTTAAGTGATCCCTAAAAGTACTCCGTTACTCCTGTTTCATTAAGTTGCTAACAGGTGAAATTGGTACAAATATATAAGCTCTTTTTATAGGAAAGGTTGCCACATAGATATAACTCCTGTGAGTTTAGGCATATTTGATGGGGTTTTCTTCAGCCTTTTGGAGAATGATCTTTTATTTTTGCCAAAATAATTCGGTGAGGGGCAGCACACTCCACTAATAGCCTATGTTCTGGGCATTTTATACCAGTCCAATTTTAAAATACTTATTTTCAGGCATTTACAAGCGACAGCTTAGAAAATGTCTGATCCTTGAAAGTCCTTCCATAAACATCCACTGGCAGCTGGTAAACTGTTTAGCTCTCTTAAGCTGCTCCTTTGAATTTTTAGAAATATATGTAGTAGTAATAAGCACGTATTACTAGGATTTTGTAATATGGTTTTTTCCTATCAAAGAACATATTTCTGTTGTGCTCTAATGCTAACACTTAACATGCCCCTTTGTTTTTTTTAAAGGAGAGTAAATGTTAGTAAATGTACAGGTAAACCTACCAATTAATTAAGTCTACATGTAATTAAGTAAATGTAAATTGCCATATGCTCAGTAAATTTCATAACCCTGAAGATAATAATTACCGTATCCAGCTCATAATGACCTTACTTTCAAAACAGGTGGGATATTCTCCATCTCTTTGTTTTTTCTTAGTTATGGTTTTTGGACCAATACTAAATGCAGTTACAAAATATAACTGAGAGCAGAACTGTGTGTTAAAATTTACAAATGCAAGCTTAAATATTTCTAAGTTCCTTGCAGGTAAGCATAAACAAAGAACTGATTTTCAGTCCATCACAAGCAGCCTACAAATTTGAAGGCAGGGCAATTAAAAAAAAAAAAAAATGAATTGCATTCACATGAAATTTTACAAAAGGAAGAAGGAAACTAATAAATTGACACTGGAACTTATCTTTCTGGAAGATACCTTTTCTCACGTATTCTGTCAGGCAAACCTTGCAATGTCTGAAGGGCAAATATATAAAAAATGTGGGGTTGCTTGAAAAAATAGAATTCAAAAAGGAGAGTGAAAGGAAATTTTTTAGAATCTAGCCAGTTCTAGAAGATGACTCATCAGACCGCACATCTCAAAGCACTTTCATCTTTGTCTTTGACATGCCCCTAGCCATTCAGTCTCTTCATGGTTATTAAATACCGAAATATTGTAAAATACAGTGTAAACTATATATGTATATTGATATTATTTTATAATCCGTATTATGAACACTGAGAATACTCAGTTGTTCTTGCTAAATTTTTAAATTGCTTTGCTTATAGTGAATTTTACTCATTATGTTTAATAACTGATTCATATCTGTGTTGTCCAGCATTCCTTATGATTCTGATGAATGGAAGCAAATGATTCACCTAGTCATCCGCATTTGGCTGCACTTTCTCAATGGCTTCTTTTAGACTGCGTGTGTCAGTGTTAAACAGTAATTTAAGACTACCATAGTTAAGGATTTTTCCATATGTAGTCATGTATCAGACAGCACTCCATCAATAGTTACCCTCCCTGAGAAGTAAAAATACAAATGCGTGAAGTACTATCAAGTGAAAAAGGGTTTTCCAAACTGTATGCCACTAGTGATAAAGGAGCCATTTCAGAATAGTATGAAACCTTCCACAGACCTGCTTCTAGCAGTTGTAATTGCTGTGGTTCTTATCACTACAATTGATGGTACCAAGCAATTAGATTTTCTGAAAACCTGATTGAAGAAGAGTTATGTATGGACATATAGTATGTATTTAGGACTATGAATATTCAGCCTGAGGAAGAACTGTATTCCTTTGAATTAGAAGAGGTTCGGAGGGAGACTGAGCTGGTGATCTGGCTGTTTTGCGGTTGAGCTTCTGAAGTGAAACGAAATAAAGAATAGCAGTTGAAAGGAATCTATTAGGGCAATTATTAATATTTTCATATAAGTTCCTTCCAACTGAAAATATTTTGTAGGGTAACTGCTTTTTAAAATCTGCTTAGAATAACCCTTTGGAATATATTCTACGGGCGTTTTGAAAGAAAATGGGTTATCCATGTGAAAAACCTCACAAACACCTTTAATTCTTAATCTTTACCTTCACCCTTCCTGATTCTTCTGACCTACTGTTTCCCCATTTTTTAGATGACAGTTTCTACCAATGCTGATAATAAAAATAAAAAAAAAACCCACACCAAAAACCCAAATGTCAACAAGAAGATTTGCAGAGGAATGCAATCAAAAATGATGTTGCAAATCAAGCCTAGAATCAGACCATCAAAAATTCAAAAACTTTCAGCTATTTGCAATTATAGTGGTAATTGCTATTTTAAAATGTTTTCCTTCTTCCAAAGAAACTCCATGTTGTTAGCTGAAATTCTAGGTATTTAAAATCACAGAAAATCTTTTTACAGCTGATGAAGACTAAATATTATAGGCAATCAAAACAACATATTATCTACATATTTTAGCTGATTAAAAAAAAAGTAGCTTTTGGAACTTCTTTAAAAAATCATTTTACTGTGTAGTACTAGCTAATTGCAGCATGGTTTTTCACAGACCAAAACGTTAGCATTATCTATTTTAACGCAAAAGGTGGTGGATTTTTAAATTCTTTTTAAGGAAATTGCATCTGAGGTCTTAGCTATCAGATTTTTAGTCCGTGTAATCATTCCTTTTCTTTCTGTTGTGAATCAGCATTTGCAGAGAATTTTTGATTAATATATGTAAACAACATAAAATACATAAAATTAAGGTTTTCTTAAAAATACTGTAATTCAGACTGATGTATAAACATTACATAATATGAGGACATTAAATAAAAGTAAATGGCTGAAAGTTCTATAGAGAGCATAGAAGAATGCTGTTAATAATGTAAGAATAATTTTGGTTCAAGAACAATTATTATAAAGGGCAACTAAATTCTGAGATCTTGCTTGAGACTCTTGTACTAAATTACATCTTGAATATGAGAAACTGCATTTATTTTTATTCTCTGATAGTAATAAAAAACTACGATCTTACTTCTTTTGTTCAGAGGGTTGTTTAATTCACAGTTTTTGAAGGATAGATTCCATAAAGAAAAGGAAAATTCTATCTCAGTTTCATTATTGAAACTATTTAATTAGAATTTTTCTAGTAAATCTGTTAAAAGGCAATAATATGCCATGATTTTTAATGAAGTAAAAATTTGTAGGCATTCTGCTAGGTGTTTTCTTGTGACAACATTTCATTAGTTATTAGCTTGATATGTGAACAACAGGTATTAGCAAATGGTTTACCTTAAGAATCCCTT
This sequence comes from Podiceps cristatus, assembly GCA_000699545.1. Taxonomy (NCBI): domain Eukaryota; kingdom Metazoa; phylum Chordata; class Aves; order Podicipediformes; family Podicipedidae; genus Podiceps; species Podiceps cristatus. The sequence goes on from KL285598.1 coordinate 18,275, forward strand.
ACGAAAGCAAAGTTGTACAAGTTGGTCTATATGACCAATACCTGGCAAATTTACAGGATTTGAACAAATATTTAGGAAAAAACCAAGTGAATACTTTTCTAAAAATTGTTTTATCCGCACTGTGTCTGCATGAAGCAAATGCAAAGGTTGGGGAGGGAAGTGATGACACAGCACTGATACAACTGCAGTAGGATCAATGAAGCTGGCAGAGCCTTGGGTGGAATTTTTTAAAGTTAGAGGCAAAGTTTTAGTGGAGGGTCTTGACTTACAGACCCCATTTATGAAACAGGCAGAATGAGCAACTGTACTAAAGTACTCTTTAATTGTTTAAGGTCGTTTTTTGTTCTTTGGTTTGTTTGGGGTTTTTTTTTCTGGCCTGGGCATGCAGCAAGAGTGGAGCTGGATAGTGTCTGGAAGTTTAGGAGAAAATAAAGTCTTTAAACACCAAAATAACTGCAGCTAACAGTTGGTATAAAATGGAGACTTTGATTAATCTGTTAAATATCTAATTTTGTAGTCACTGATTCATACCATTGAGGCCAAGAACTTCATAAATATTTAGCATCTTTAGTAAGCTTCTGTGACAATTTGAGGCAAAATGAAGCCAATAACCTTAAAAAGAGAGCAAAAAGGGTTCACAGGTTGAAACCACACAGTGTTGTTTAATCTGCAGTACTAAATTATTAAATCCTTTAAGGAAGAGAAATCTCATACTATTGAAAGAGTATTTGGGGAAATGACTTTTCAACATTAGAATAAATCTGCTAAGTTTGAAAATATGATTTTAATCAGGGCATGAATGTTGGGGATTTTGTACAAATAAGCTCCTTTTGTGAATCGTTGCATAGCGTCACTTGATACCTATTTTTATGAGGTGCAGGATACAGGAAAGTTAGTGAGGAAAAAACCTATCATAGCATTTTGAGTTTTAAGTATATTTTACTTTTCTGAGTTCATAAGCAAATTGCTTTTTTCATAATTAAAATCTGTGCTAGAAAAAATATATATATATATTTGGATCACTTTTGTAATGTGGCTACATATTTAAGAACAGGCCTCTCATAAATTATTTTATGTGTTAGTTACAAAGCTATTTGAGCAGAGGTCTTTGTTTTGTAGTAACTATAAACCTTTTCTTATGAAAGAGATCCCACTGAGGTTTTTCCCTCTTACAGGATGTCTCTAAATCTGATATGACATGATACTGTATGAATGAAAAAGCAGCCGTGATTTCAGATATGAAAAGCCTGAAAGTAAATCTATAGTATTGCAAACATACTCGGGAAAAGCACCAGTCATTTTATTCTATAGAATTCCTGAGCCAGCTGATAGATGAATCACTTTTGACAGTAACTCACTTTTTGACCTACGTGGTGGGGAGAATGTCACAGCAGTAGGAGAGGTTCGGTGATAATTGGAAAGTGAAGGGGACTTGGTGGTGCAGTAGGTTAGTGCATTAGCCTTTCCCCTCTGAAGACCTCGGTTCATATTCTGCCTTAGGGTGACTAGTGAAAATTCATGCTTTGGTGTCCTACTTCTGTTTGTACATATGACAAAATAGACCCACATTTGGAAAAAAATGTTGTCTTTCCTCGCTATAAAACACTGTATTGGCAGGAATCTTAGGGCCGATGTACATTGGCAGAGAGCTTAAACAGCCTTTATTCCTGCAATACCTGTCTATCAAGTCCACTTTCCCTGAAAGAGCATTCACTCAACGTGTTTCTAAAAGGGAAAAAGGAAAAACTTTTCAGTTGATATGCATGAAAATAATGCAAATATTGAAGGAAACTATATGCATGAAAATAATGCAAATAATGAAGGAAACTTGTCCATAATACAAAAGCTGTACTGGATGAATTGCCCATTTTCTTTTGGAATTAACTCCTGCTAATCTGTCTTGCACTGAAGTTAGATTTCTCTTAAACTGTTTTACCTGAGCCTCCTTCTGCCTAACTGCTGTTTCATATGCAGCGTAGTATAGCAGTGATGACATCCGGTGATTAATTAGTTCAAAAAGTACACATTCCCTAAAGGTATCCTGGGAGCTGCTTTCCAGGCCTGTTTAAAAGAAACATATTGCTTGCATTTACAGGTGGTAGTAAGCTGCATATAGATTGGTTATCAACGATGTACTGTCTTTCATTACATCTCTAGTGCTTACTCTTACTGCCTTCTAACGAGGGTGGTGCAGCTGATTGTGCTTAATGATCCAATGCAAAGAGCCTGAATTTTGTCTTATCAACTCCTGTGTTTATCTTTTTGTCTCCTTCAAAATGCGGAACCTCCAAGTTACGTTAGAGATTTGCAGCAATGTGTGAACTTTCAAATCCCCACAAAAATGTTAGCTCTGTTTACAACTGTGAGAGAGCTTTCCTCTTTAAACATGAATTAAATATTCTGGATGGGTCCAGCCTGAGAACCTTGGTGACTAAAGCAATCTATTCAAGGATGAAAAAGGCATCAGGGAAGTAAGACCCACAATTTTATACACTTCTTCTAGGTAATAGGCAATCACAATTATGGCTCCATCTCTGGAGCAGATGACCAGAATTATCAGCTAACCACAGTATCTAGTCTCTATCCCTTTTTGACGATCATTTCCTTCTAACTTGAGGGAAATATGGAGTAGAGATTAAAACCTACATTCTCTTTTTTCCCTTCAATAATAACAAAAAAGATAGAGGGGGTAAACAGAGAAGCAGCAAAGGATTAAAGGATAAAGACAGGGCAGAGGAAGCTTGAACAGAAAGCAGCAGACAAGAACAGAGCTGTCATTTGACTGATAAATCATTCTCTTAATCAACTCAGCCAGCCAAAGAAGGCCTGAGTAAGCAGCTACAAATGAAGAAGCTTTAACTGTGGTGGTTTTGTGTTTTTGGGGGGTTTTTTTGTTTGTTTGTTTGCTTCCACTCCTCCAACACATACCTAGTAATTTAAATTTATAGTTTTAATTGTACTAGATTATGATAGGGTGATAGGAGCCTTGGTTTGAGACTTTTCTTTGCATAAAAAAACCCCCAACTTTCTAGAATTGTGAAAACCTTTAGGCAGCTTCTGTACTACATAAGAGTTTAGATGTCCTTTAACCTGCACTAGGTTTCTTCAAGTATTCTTCAAATCAGATTTCTTCACTGGTTAGGTTTTTTTGTTGCTGTGGATTTTTTTAGGGTCCTTTTTTTGGGTTTTGGTATTTGGATTTGGTTTTGGGGGTTTGTTGGTTTGGTTTTTTTTGTGGTTTTTTTGGTCTGGTTTGGTTTTGGTTTTTGTTTTTCCTCATAAACAGAGCTGATCTGAAGCCCTGAAGCAGAAGCAAGACAAGATTGAACTGTGAATTTTCCATATGTTGTGATGTTCACATAAAGGAGTAAGCTAAGATAGGCCTTCTCTTGGTACTCATGCATCTTGCCAGATCAGCAAGGTCGCTCCCATTCACCCTTCACTCGCACCTCTCACCTCTAATTGCAGACCTATATCAGAGATGCCTTTGAGATGTCAGTCTCATACCCTCTAAAGGCTGATGATAACAGTTTCACAGCCTGGGAGGAGGAAGAGTGCTTAAGAAGGTCCTTTTGCTTCCCTATTTCCATGCAAAGGTGAGACTGAACCAGAAATGAGAGTCGAGGCTGAAATAAAAATGGAGAAGGATGAGACCTAGGCTGAGATTAAAGGGAAAACGGGGAATTATGAGTTGTAACAGGGTTTTGGTAAATAAACCCTCCCTCACACCTGAAATAGTCTTTGAACTTAAGTTCAAATTGCAAATTGGTCCAAAACATTACTTTGCCCTTTTTTATTTTTCTTGTATATCTGATGTCTTATGAATAACTCTTTTCATAAATAAAACTTCTGCGTTATATACAACACATTTTCATCATCTGCTCACTTATGTTGTGCCCCATTACAAGTGAAGTTCTAAAAGAAGTGAAAGATGTCTAGTTTGAAGAAGCTCTGCTGATGCTAAAGTTGTAGAAAGGGGAATAGTACTGTATGCTTATTCTGGAAGCCTATATGAACATCCTGATGAACTTTTTAGGACTATTAGTTCTGCTTAGCCCTCTTAGAATCCGGGTAGTATTTTTATGCATTTAAGTCTTTAATGTCCAACAATGTTTCTCACTAATAATTGGCTATGCATCCTGAGACAATTGAAGTTTGTCTCTATTCATTACTATGTAACCATACTGTATAGAATTTAAACATGGATTGTACATCTTGGTTTTACATATTCTTTTAGCTTTTGTTTTTAATTATGAAAAATAAAAGGTAAAGGTTATGCAGAGATTGCAATGAAGTATTCAGATTTCTATCTGCCAGCGGAAGTGTGTGTACTTCTGGATTTGATTTTGAGTTGAGAAAATAATCTGACAACTTATTTTTACACCACTTTAGTAGTGGTGTGGATTTTTTTTTTAAGTTGCAGTGTTGTTAGGTATGATGCACAGAAGCAGGGTGAGAAAGTGATTTCATGCTCTATTTCTCCAGATGAAGTTTTGTGCTTTGCTGACGAATACTGACATGTAAAACCAAATTGCAACTTCCCAGGTCTAACAATGGTAAACAAAAAAATTGTTCACAGAAGTCATAGATAGACTTTTATAGGCCACACAAAACTTTTGAAATGAGTTGATATCTTACCATGGCACAGGTTAGCTTGAAAAAAATGAGCCTTTCTTGGGTTTAGACTCCTAAGATGATGACTGGTTTCTGTGCTTTTTAAATATGTCATTTGGTACCGTAATTTTCAATTGCATTGAAACAAAACAAAAGTTAAGAAAAAGAAAAATTGGTGACCGTGTTGGGGATTTCTTTTGGAATGGGATTTTCTTGTCTAAAATCAAATAAGCTTACAGTACTTGAAAGGATACAAAAGGATGAAGTTAATGAATCCATTAATAGAAGGAAGCATCAATACCTCTGTGTTTGAAATCTCAAGAGGAACTCTTTCTTCTCTATTACTTAAGCCAGAATTTTACCACATAACTATTTCTGGGTTTGGTTTTCTGCAGCAAGCATCAAGAATCAGGAGGTTATGGAATAAAGAACATGTATATGCTACTTTGCTATCAGTTTATTATCTCAGGCTTCTGCCTCACAGAGGTGGATGTTCATCTTGGGGTGATTCTTTTTATCTCTTGCTCCCACCTGTCCATTTTGTCTGTTTCTGTCCAGTCTCTGCTCCAGACAGGGGAAAATCGCTTACAGAATAGCTGTTCAGCTGTTTCTGTTTACAAAACATTTGTGTGGGTTTATCTTAATATGCAAGGCTTTATTTGAACCATGGAAATTCTTCAGACAGTTCACAAATGTCACTGTCCTTCCTGCCCTGGGGACAGAGCAGGTAAGAATGGAAACCTCTCCATCCAGCCGTCCGTCAATGATAACCCCTCCTCACTCATTAATCCTTAGTTTACTGGACTCTTTACTGGCTTGATACTTTTTCTACATGCAATTTTGGACAACATAGTTTCACTTGAAGCAAAACAAAGTAACAAATGCTGCATCTTTTTACTGGGAAAATACATCTTTAAAAAAATGTTTAATCCAGCTCCACTCAAAGTCATTTATGGCTGTGATTCTTGTTCTTGCTGCATAATCTCAAGAAAGATTGTCACCTAATAATATAGTAGAGCATTGTATTAAACTGGTTGCATGTTGTCTGGCCAGATATATAATTTTGAGCTATTTCTAGTATTTTATATTTATCTTTAAGATGTTTCCTAAGGTAGATCTCTGAAGATGGCATTTGATTCGACTGAAAAAGTGAGTACTGGGTGTTGTATGTTTAAGCCACAACTGTGGGATATGAGTTTAAAAAAAAAGGTAGAGAATGAGAAAAATGAACAAAGTTATCAGTTTGATAATAGCAGCACAAAATGTTTAATAATATATCAGGTAACATTTATCAAAAGGTTTATGTAGCTGCCTACATTCCTAATGAGAAGCTCTGGGATAACAGCCATAATCACAGGTTTATGATAAAATATCTGAGGCTTCAGATGTTCAGGCCAACAAGCACTAATATCATAATAGTGTATAAGCAGGTTTGCTGAATAGTCATAAATGTAATTATGGCACTCTGACATAAACTTGTTTCAGAGGCAAAATCATGTCAGTTAAGAATAATGGAATACTGCTAGATGAAGTAAGATTATGGGACTGTCCATTACATAATACAACATACTGCAAATAAGAATATTAAAATTTAGAATGGAAAGAAGAGTTTTATACTCCCCTCTTCAGGCTCAGTTCTTAGCTGCTGGGAATTTAGAAATGGAGTAGCTGTGGGTGGGTAAGTAAGGGTCTATAGCTTTGAGCTGACTTTTTCATCCTACACCCTTGATAGACTTTGTGGCAAGATGCTCCCAGTTGTAACTCTACATGACATTCGGGTTGTAGCCAGATTATGTGACCGCAGCCAGGTGCTGTATACCTGACAGATTTCAAGAGGTACAGAAAAAGTGTTAAGGATGTGTCTCAGTTTTGTGAAGTCCTTATCAGGAAAAAACCTGGCTACCTCTGCAGGTATTTCTGGCTCTGTTTTGCTTCAAACAAAAGTTGAAGCTTCAATCTTTCATGTATTCAGAACTTTTTAAAGGAATGATTCCTTCAAGATGACAACAACTCCTGAAAGGATAAAAGCTTAAGAAAATACATAACATACTGAAATATGCACACATATTGTACCTCATCGTGCCTAGTTCTCCATGAAATGTCAAAAGAACCTCCTACTGTGATATGTCTGTGAGCTCTGCAAGACTGATTAAATTCCTATATAATATCAATCGTTGCATCCTGTGAACCATAAATTATAAAATTTGTGTTCTATTTTATCACTCCATAAAAAGGCTTAAAACTTTTTTCTTACCAGATATGAAGAATAAACTGTGACTCTCATTTTATTTGTGACAATTTTATACACATACAGAAACAGAATGTAAATGTGGCGTATATTCTTTATATATGTGTGTGAAAGAAATAGATTAAGAAAGCATTTGCTACAATAATATAAATAATACTCTGATTTATTTCTCAATTTCGTAGCATCCCAAAATAAGGGAACAAAACTAGGTGTCCAAAGCCTAATATGTAGAGGTCCCTTGAGAGCAGAACAGAGAATATTCAGGCTGTAAGAAGATGCAGTTTCCTCCCTTACATTTTAAACTAGTGGAATAGCAAAATATAATCAGGAGATTGGTGTTAGAGAAGATTTGCTTTGTGACAGAAACTAGTGTTAAAAGGCCTTGTGGTCATTTCTCACACCACTTCAAGATGTGTGGTTTCTGTACAGAATCTCAACTTACACATTTAAATCGTATTCAATGTTTCTGACCTTTTGGCACCACACACCAAGAGGCTATTGTGAGGAATCTGTTCCTCTTGAATTGCTGACTGTAGTTTAAGTCCATTGTTCAGAGAATTTCAGGATTATGAATTTCAAACTAAGATGAACGTAATAAAAATGTCTTTATTCTCATTCTCATCTCTGTCTCACACTCTCTCACTCTCTCTCACAGGGTTTTGTACTGCGGCTCATCACCATTGCATCTGAGTGCCTTCCAAATAAAATAAATAACAGTAGCAAAGCCTCTAGTGAACATCCTGGGGAACATCAACATTGAGAGGCAGGGCTTATAAATCTGCATGCAACACAGTATGAACGTGCTTAGATTGCTTCCAGACTGGAGCTGGCTTACATCCAGTTTCTTGAGTAACGTGTACTTGAGTGACTTCAAGTCTATATTCACTGTAGGAACTTGCTTGAGCGTTGATGCTTCTCTCAGGGCAGGGATAGAGCAGGAGAAAGGTGAGAGGAAAGTGTGTTGTGTGACAACTTTTGGTAGTTTGTGATAATTGTGCATGAAGTTGTTATTCAGATCATAAGTTTCACAGTTGTGAGTACACCTGTGATTTCTTATGTTGTTCCTTAATGAAAATAAACGTAATTTTAATAACTTTTCTTAATGAAAGAATAGCAGTAAAATTAATTTTTCTTCATGTAAAACTGCATACTTCTATTTTTCTTCAGTTTATTTTTATAGTTTCTTGTATCTTTACTATTGTAGGTATCCTGAACAATATGTTGTTAAATCAAGAGCAAACATAACTTGATCATAATGGAGTGGCTTTCAAAAATCCAATATTTCTTTTGAGAATGGATCATAAACAGAAGCCATTAGTAGAATTTTGCAAGATCTAAAGAGTCTGTGGTAAAATGTATGAATAAAAGTGGTAATTGCAAGAATTTTGTAATTTTCAGAGGCAAATATTGTAACAATGAACTGTAAAGTAAGCAGTTTCAAAATTCTTAAAATCTGAGTCACATCAAACCAAGCACTAGTAAAAAAAAAAAAAAAAAAGTAACAAAACCTCTCCCCTTAATGAAAACATGGCTTGATTCTATGCATCATAAGGCAGATCTTGTGGCTCATTTTCTGTATAATCTGCTGGATGCTGTGTGTCATGAAAGGATTTCATTCAAATCCGTTCAGAAGTTATCTTTATGAAACCATGTCATATAGTTGGCTACTTTGTCAAGAGCTGGCAAAGAAATAGTTTGCTGAAACATTCGAATATCATCAAAAAGGTGTAGTAGCAGTGAACTGTTCCATAGTAATTAGTTTTCTCTAACTGCTGATAAAAACTCTGGAGTTTGGATAACTTCTGAAAGGTTAGTGGCTGCAACTAGGTTTTTTGAGTGAAATCTGCAAGTCTAGAAATTATGGTTCTAAAATCAGAGGTGTTGATTCAGTGCTGTGCCTTGATTTTGGGGCTTCTGCTAATTTTCGGGGGACATACACTTTGTCCTGGAGGGGTGGGAAAGTGTATAGGACCGTCAATGATTAAGCAGTTCGGCTAAAGATCTCTTATTTCAGTGCATTGTCATTTGCTGTATGTTCTTTGTATTTCTTGCGTAATTCATGTAATCTGTTTGAAACTCAAAATGTTATCAACCCTCAGAAAATAAGTACTCATTTACCAGCTATTTTCAAATCTGCTGAAAGGAAAAAAAATGGTATTGCATGTGGAAAATGCTGATTTGTGCTAAATTAGCATGATTTCCTCAAGAGTGATTCTGATACAAAAGTTTTCCTGGACAGTGTCAGCATAATACATATACAACAACTGAACAATTAGGAGAAAGTTGTTGATTTCCTAACATTAGAACAAAAGATAGAGACATTTAAACCTCAGAGCTCAAAGACTGCATAGATTTTAGGTTTTTGCTAAATTGTCTTTTGTGCTTTCCATTCTTAAAGGATGTATTATTTAAAAAAACAAGGGAGTATCCACTTCTGTTGTACATAAACTTGATGACAATTTCATAAGCTAAATGAGCATGGCATAGAGATAACAGTCTTCCTCGTGTTGAGGCAAATGTGAAGACAGTATCTCTTATTTTAAATTGTTAAAGGAAATAATAACTTATGTTATCTTCAGTACCCAGAGACAAAAGTATCATTAAAATGGTTGTTTAGAAAGTAGAGAGTAGTAGATCTGGTTTTGAAAATGTATGCAACACAGAAAGTAGAAGACATTTCATTGTGATCTTAAAAAATTTTGAAAAGTAATTTAATTGGACTATGGCAGAAAGTACTGAAATATATATTGAAATATATATATATTCATCCTAAACAATTGGAAAGCTGAACAGTCCTTTTCTGAACTTGATAAACTATTCCTACATGTTCTGTATGAGCCTTTGTAGAGAATCTTTGTTGAGAGTATGTTAGGAGAAATTGAGGAAAGGAGTAATTCTGTTGTACATCATCTTTTTGACCATTAAAGGTCATTTTGACATCCCAGGATGGCACTACATCTGATGAGGACAATATAAAATACTCAATTTGTTTGCAAATGTTTGGTTATATTGTTGTTGTGTTTTGAAGGTGATTTATTTAAAATCCTATTTTATTTTATATTTTACCTGGAAAATTAGAGTGGCTGTAGAGGTAAATAAGGACAGCAAAGGGGGACATATGTGCTTGAACCTGATGAGCTGCTGCTGTTGTTATGACTTAGGAGGCCGTGCGGATCTAGACTGACAGCTAAAAGAATGCAAAGGCTGAAGGGATCTCTTGGACACCAGACAGCTTGCAATGGCTCTGTGGCTGGACTTGGGAGGGGAGCAAGAGGATGCTTTGCTCTGGGTAGCTAGGTGAGAGGATAGATTAATAGCACTTTATCAACGTTCCTGGCAGAACTGAGCCTGTAAAATGTCAGCCAAAAGGGAGAACAGTGCCGGTATGCTGGTAAAATTACTATATGCCGGTAAAATTACTAGAACTAAACTAGAACTTTTTATTTTTTTTCAAGTCTTAAGATCCTTTCTAAAATCCTACTGAATTGATGTGAATTTTAAAGGGTTTTTTTCAGAGGTGGCGGTGTTTATTTTTTGCTTTCAGAGTTCGTGTTGTGTTTTGTTTTGTTTTTTTTTGTTTTTTTTTCATTCTGCAGAAAGGTTCTATTTTAAAGCCTTCACATAAGAACGTAAGTTTTAGGATTTGGAATAAAAAGATTTCAATTAGTAGATGCTTCACACAGTCACATTCTGCCCTTTGAATCCATTGATTTCAATTAAAAAAAAAAAGTATGTCATAATTTTATGTTTTAAAACCTTCCTTAAACGAAGGTTTAACTTGTTTAAAAATTAAGTTCAGTAGAAGACATTAACACAACAGAAAACTTCATCCCTTTTTCTTCCATGGGGTCACAGATCTAGAACTTAACCAAATTTCAGAATCTAAAGTGAATAAATAGGGAAGTAATAACCTAGAGGTGTAGAAAATGACTCAGAAATGTGGAGTCCTCTAAGGTATTCCTTAGTTAAAGAAAATAAATGAAGATGTCACCTATGTGAGTCCTGGGAAGACTGCTTGTCCCATCAGAAAGATCACTCTTGATCACTTCAAATGAAGGAAGAAACACAGGGTTAGGAAGCAATTAATAATTTGTGTCAAAAATGATAGAAACGGGTATGAAAGTCAAATATACAAAGAAAAAGGCAGGAATTTTATTCAGGAAAATCTGAAAAATATCTAGTGCTCTGAATTCAGTAGATGAAAGCTCACGGACTTGCTCAGGGAAGCAGCAATAAAGCAAGCAACAAATAAGCTTTTCGGCTTCGCACTGCCAGTGTCTTTCATATATTCTTCCTTTTTCAGATACTGAACTTCTTGCAGAGTCCTTCCAATAATGACATTAACTGGGACAGAAGTTTAATAATGTAGATGTTGGCTCACTGGGAACTGGGCTTAGTAACCACTGCATGTCACATAGGCTCTTAGACAGCTGCCAGGCAAAGATAAAGGTCTGTAGTATTCAGAAATAATTACAAAGACCCAAATTTTGGGTCTCTGTTTCTTCCTCAAATAACTTAAAATGCATCTTCAGTTTCTGCCATTATGCTTCTTGGTGGCTCAGCGTAAGTCTTCTCTAAAAACTGGAGACTTCATGCCACCCTAACAACAATTGAAATTGCAGCTCCCAGTCTTGTTCCCAGGTGGTAATGTTATATTTCAGTAAGTTAAATTATAAGAATGAGTAGAATTTAGAATGGCAAAGGCATGGAAATAAACAAAGTGCTTTCTACCTTTCTAAAACTTCGTAACAAAAAAATTGTTTTGCCTGTATAGAATAACAGAACTAAAGCTCTATGACATCATTACTGGGAACCTGTTAGTATTAATAATGTGTTTTGAGAGACATTGATGCTAGTCTCATATCATAGGAACTTATATAAGAATTCGTTTCTGTGAAACCTTACTATATAAGTAGGCAAGACCGACAAAGGGCGCAGAAGAAAATAAAGATGTGGAAACATCAAATGAGTTACAGGATGGGAGCAGTAAATTTGCCCATGTCCCACATCCAGTCTGGATCTGTACGTATTAAACCAGTAGTAGATGACCATTCCTAAATAGGTCACAGCGGCATTCATATTGGAAGTGAGAGGTGATAATAGGTGAGATGATTACAAGGCGCAACTGTTTACCTCAGCTATGTAACGGCCAACTACCTATAATTAAGCAGCAGCTCTAGTGCTCTATGATGGGTAAGTTTGTGTAAATACTTTCAGCTAGTCGTTAGCAGCCTTTACTCTGCAGAAATTGAGCTGCTGCTGACTCAGAAAGTTTCATGACGACTGGTGAGACAAAAGGAGGTCATGATTTTCTAGAAAGTTTGAGAAAGACGACATTAAGCTGTACCTTTTCTCAAATATTCTAGTCATCTTCTGATTTTACTTCACAAAGCTTGACATTTGTGGTTTGCTTTTACAGATCATAGGGTCTGTTCATACATTAACTCTGCCCATAATTAGGTGAGTGAAGATCGCAAGCACAGCAAGAATTTCAGCTTTCCCTCTGTGGCTGAAATTCAATTAAAGGTAGTGTTCTCCTGCATGGTAGTGCAGGTATCCACTGTTAGGTGGTTCGACAGCTCTATTCTTAATTTGTTGCTTAAAATCTGGTTTGTTCCTCCTGTTACTTACGGGATAAGTCCTATGCTTCTATTCTTTATAAAGAACTTATCCTTCTGTGAGTATGCAGCCTCTTGCGTTCAATTTCTCTGATCCAGCCTTTCAAGGAAAGCTTGGACGTGTAGTTAGTAAAGTATTGTTAGTAGGAAAGCTTTTAGTGTTGTATCAGTATATGTCTCCCCCACGGTCCTTCCTGGTTCCCTTTATTGTAAGTTTTTCTAGAAGATGCCGGCTTGGCTCATTGTCAACGATTTTGTAAGATCTCCCGATGTGGAATACAAGTGAATGCTGTCTCTTCTGATGTGTTGGTATATATCCTCAAGGGAGGAAAAAAGAGACTGCAGTTTAGTTGAGCCTCTGTAGCAGTTGGCTCTCTTGTTCTCTGTAGGGAACTCTAGAATGGAACAGGCAGCCAGTCATGCATGCTGTAATTTACATCTGATTGATGAAGGGTTTAGATTCACAGGAACAATTTGCACTGGGACTCCTGTGGGCCTGAAACTGAAATATTTTGCTACTGCTATCCAGCATTAATTTTGGTCTTGATCAGTCTCGTGTCTTTCCACGTCAAATTCATTCTCAGAATTAACCCTTGAAGGGGGTTATCCCCCTTCATTTAAATGATGCTAGGAAGTCGTTGTTTCCTAGGTTAAATAATCAAGTAACTACGTTGTAGCTGAAAACACTGTCTTTCTAATAATTAGATAAATAAATTTCATGGGAAAAAGTACTCCATACAGTATCTGCTGTGCTTGCAAAGTCAATTAAACCTTTATTTTCAGAATAACCAAATATTTGCACATTAATTCATTGAGGTCTTCAGAAAAAGCAGTGTTAAAGCAAAAAGCCAGCATCAAATAAAAGCTTCTGGACATCTCAAAAAGAATAAGAAATTAGTATTTATTGATGACATGGAATTAGGCCAATAAGGACTTATCAGTAAGTTCTCAAATTAACATAGATAGTAAATGAAATACTGTCAAAACATGCTGTTTTGTAAAATGTGTTTTCTCCATAGTTTATATTCCTGTCATATGAAAAAAACATCACTCCTGTTGCCCCAGGAATCCCTGCGACCACCACTAGGCAGGTTTTGTTCTGACCTAGCATGTACCACACTAAAGCTACGCATCCAGAATCTGCTTGAAGTTAAATGACTGAGGACAGTGGAGTTTGTTTGGGGTTTTTGCCTGAATTTCACTATTTTTGAAGTATCGAGCCACAGTGAGGGGAAAATGACAATGAATATTTTTATGCAATCTGAGAGTAATCAAATAATATTGTTTGCAAAGGCATAATTTTTTTTTTCATTTAAATGTGCCTTCATAATGAAAAACTAAAAAATTCTCATTCCCTATGTATATCTCCAGACTAGCTAAACATGTAAATATATAACTTTGCCATAAAACTTATTAATGGGCATTTGTTTACATGTTTTTATCTCAATTATCTATGCCCGTAGGACCCATTCAATCAATTTTTCACTAAGTAGTTTTCAAAATATAATTATTCTTATGGGTAGGTCTATGAACAGCAGTGTCATTTACACTATAGTTCACTAATTGCACTTCTAAGCCATTATAATGAATTATACTTGTACATTCTTCAAGAAGATCAGTTAATGCTAATCTCTTCTATCACATATATCACTTAGAAGACATCCATCTATAACAGCCTTTTCATTTACAGCCTCATTCCTTTTTAGTTTTCTTGCATTGCAAGATATGGCCATAAATGTATAGTGTGTGCTCACATAACCAGTTAGCCTTGTAAACTTAGTAATAAAAGTTGAGTTTTAAAATTCAGAAGATGGTTTTTTCTGTTTTTGAATAAATTTAAGATGGAAATTATTAGGTTTGTAATTATCAGAGATACAGTTCCAGAACACCAGTTCAGAAATTACTGGCTATATAACAGAATAACAGAATAACAGAAATAAATAGTTCTAGTATGAAACTTGGTACATTTACGAATGGGATGTATAGGGCAGATTACTTTTTATGTTGAGTGACCAGATTTGTTGACCCAGATGCTTTTCTAGCCCTGTTGTTTTTTGTTTTTTGTTTTTTTTTGTTCTTTAACAAGACAGAGCAGAGTGTACTGCAAAGTAAGGAACTGAGTGCTTGTGCCTAACTAATCTATATACTGAATGCCTAGATGCAGGCAGTAAAAAGATTCCTTTGCGGGATGAGAGATGCTGAAATAATGATCTCGTACTCACATGAAATCCTTCTGACTAGTTTGACAAGGAAAGCGTAATTTCTTAAGATGTGGGAAACTTTGCTGGAGATTTAGGTACAAGAAGCCCAGTTGTCCCAAGTGTGAAAAAAGAGCTGCCACCTCTTCTCTCCTTGTTATCATCACGGAATATTAAGACAATGTTTCGCTGGAATTTCTAAGAAGTTGTGGTAACACATATAGCAAGGATCTTAAAAGTGAAACGTGCATGAAAACCGAATTGATGTACGCATGCTATATATAGTATAAATGATAAGTGCTAACTGATATAATCAGCATAGTTGCTATGGTAGGAATCCTCGTAAAATTTCTATGATACCTAAGCTACTGGTGTCTTTACTCACATTTTAGTTTCTTAGGGGTCATAGTAAAAAGAAACCATGTATGTATGAAAATATCAGAAATATGAAACAAGTGGTGTCTCTGTTAGGTTTCCTAGCTGAAAGAAAGCATGGGCTGAAAAATACAAGATCAGTTTTTTAATTCCAAAGTTGTAGCTTACTATAAAATAAAAGTTAATGATTAAAAAGGAGGCCCGTGGTTAAAAAATATATTTTGATGGGGTGTGAGAAATTCTTTGTAGAAAAATTACAGTATAGGTAGATGCAACACAAAGGAGTTTTATAGTGTTTGATTAGCATAACTTCCTTCAGAGGAATCACAGACATCAGCAACTGAGCCAGCTTACTTTACAGAAGGAGAGAAAAAGGACAATAGTATTTTAAAATTATTTTGTGTGTGTGCTTAATACCTCTAGCGGGAGGTTGCCACTAGACATTCCAAAGACAATTCTTTTTGATGGTGCAATTCCATTGATCAGTTTACTACACCAATTTTATCTATAGCTGTTGACCTACATTCAGTAAATTTTGGCATCCTAACGTAGGACTTACTAATTCAGTAAAGCTAGAGGATCGTCATGCTGACTGACTCCTAGACCACATTCTCTCCATCTCATGTGGAAGAGTAGAAGAGAATAATTAGTAGGAAAGTCAGATAGCTGGTGAATTTCCTAGTCATAAATAGAAGATGAAGTGATAAAAAGAGGGAAAATGAGAAAGCTAGTTTGCATAATAAGGGAGGAAGAGGCTATGTAAACACGACACCTAGGAGATGAGGTAAAGAAGCGGTACAGGAGACTAATTCCTGAAGGAAACCTGGTTGAGAGAGGTACTGCAATTCCCCCCGAAGCCCTGGAAGAATCGGTTTCACATAGCTGGAGGCTGCTTGTCACCAGCAATACGGTGCCCTGGAAAAACTCCCAAAGAAGAGCTTTTCCATGAACTTGGCATCTTCCAGCTGCCAAACTATGAAATGTGGATCTTAGATTATAAATCAATTTTATGGGAGCAAGGAAAAATCCACCATTATTCTTTATGTCAGGAGAAATCTATATAACATCAAGTTCTTAGAATTTTTAATAAGGTTTTGTCCTTGTGCATCGCTTATCCTTTTATTTTATTTTTTTTTTTAGTTATTAGAAATACGGTTGGTTTTTTTGCTTGTTTGTTTTTTTTTACTCAATACTAGCTTCTTGGAACAAGTATTCTGATAAAAACATCTCAGCCAAATTATTCCAGTGGTTTGTGGGTTTGGGTTTTTTTTTAATTTATTTTATTTTTATTATTTGCTAAATGTTATTTCAGGTGTGAGTTTAAACTGTATGGAACTGCATTCCCCTGGAACGATGTGAGAACATTCTGTTGCATATAGACTGCATTTCCTTTAGTTTCTCTAGCAGAGAGTTTGTGGCCACCAAATATGTGGTATTATCGTGATAGGCAAGATACGGATATGGAACATGGTTGGGGTGCTTTGACATCTGAACCTGGTCCATGAGTCCAAAGCAAAACAAAGTTTTAACTATTCTAAAGCTAGGTCATTGACCGCGTAGCTAAAAGTGAGGGATGAGTGAAAGGAGATTAGAGAATGCTTTAGCTACAGACAGAAAAATCCATAGAATCTGTTTTTCTGCTGCTGCTCTAGAGTTCTGCACTATTGGCACAGATCCCTGGCTGTGAAAGGTCCACTCCTGTGCCCATTCCTTGTCCTTTTCTAACTGTTATCCACTGATAGTGTATACCTAGTCTCTGAAGGACCTACTTTCAGAGTGCCTGGCATGCATGATAATAGTTTAAGTCTTGTGGCTAGACCTCAGACTACACTTTTAGGTGCACTGTGTTAAGGCAGGCTATTTTATTCTGACGAGCAGCCCTAAAAACAGCCTTACCAAACAGTTACAGTCATTAAACCAAAGTTGCAGTACTGTAACTTTTATTTGCTCTGTAGTTCAGAGGTCTAGTTGACATGGAAAAATCATGAGAATCGTTGAAATACATCATATCAAAGGTGGATCTGGACTTGTCCGTAACACTGATGAGTAGTGGATACTTAAGGACGACTAGAACATGCAGAATTGCTCTGATGAGCATTTCCAGCAAACACTGCTTTAGGGCTCACATGAGTGAGAAGTTGCAGGTGGACCATGATGTTTAATAACTGCCAAAGTACCTGTTGTTCATCAATTAGTCTAGACCTTCTCAGAAGCCATTTACACTTTTGGCCTCTAGAGATTCAGAAAGAAAAAACTGCAGCTCCACAGCATATTATGCATTGTAAAAAGCAGCAGTACTTTTTTGGGGTTTTTAAATCTATTGTTTGATGATGCCACTGAGTGTTCATAGTTTTAGTTTATTGTTCTGACTTATTCCAACCTCCTCTTTTTCTCCTGTTTATGACTTTGGATTTCTAGTATATTGCTACTCAGTCATGCCCTCTATGTCAGGTCCTAGTCTGCTAAGTTTTTTCTCATTTGAAAGCACTACCATGCCTCTGACCGTTCTTGCCTTTTTCTACTTTTCTATTGCTATTGTTTTATTTTTGCTTAAAAAGACAAATCAGAGTTACATGCTATACTGATGAAGTAGATGTATTTCTTGAACAGTGCACAGTGATGTTTTCTGTTTCACTGTAAATTTATTTCTTTTGTTTTTCTGCTTCCTTTATGGCCGCTGCCGATCAGTTCATGGAATTGAATTGCCTGACTAGCTTAGTGGATGAGTGGAGAACAATTGATGTTTATCTTCAGTAAGGCTTTTGGCATAGTCTCTGCCTGGACAAGCTGGCAAAGTACAGATTAGATTACCACACAGGCACAGAGGATTGTGATCAGTGGCAGAAAGCCCAGCTGGAAGCAAGTCACTATTGATGTACCTAGTGGTGTTCACCAGGAGTTGGTAGTGGGGCCAATACTGTCAAATACTTTCATTAATGTCCTGGATGATGGGGCAGAGAGTACCCTCAGCAAGTTTGCAGATGGTACAAAATGGAGAGGTGTGCTGCCATTCAGAGGGACCTGGGCAGGCTGAAGAAATGGGGCTGGGATGAAACTCATGAAGTTCGACAAAGGGAAATGCCAAGTCCTGCCCCTGGGAAACAATAACCCCAGGCACCAGTACAGACTGGAGGCCGACCAACTGGACAGCAGCTCAGCAGAGAAGGACAGTGGGGTCTTGGTGGACAGCAAACTGACTGTGAATGAGAAATGCATTATCACAGCAAAGAAGGCCAACAACGGCATGGGCTGCATTAGGCAGAGCATTGCCAGAAGGCTGGGGGAAGTGATCCTTGCTTTCGACTCATCACTGGTGAGGCACATCTTGATTGCTCGGTCCAGTTCTGGATGATTAAGGGACTGGAGCATCTTTCATGCCACTTAAAAAGGGTAAAAGAGCTGGGGTTGTTTGGCCTCAAGAAGAGAACCTAAAGAGTTCTGTGATTCTGTGAATTATCTGCAATGTCTTCAAAATCTTTCTTGAGTGGCAACCAAGAATGTTTTAAATCCACCATAGTCTATTTTGTGTTTTCCACCTATGTTCTCATATCCATTGCTTTGAAATCCATCTGCTGTTTTATCAGTTGGTCAGTCAGTGCTGTGAATTGGCTGGGTACTGACAGGATAAAAAAAAAAAGAAAAAAAAAAAAAAAAACAAACAACAAAAAAACCACAAACTCTGTAGGAAAAAGCCTGGGGGTCCTGGTGGACAAATTGAATGTGAGTCAGCATGGTAACCTTGCAGAAATGAAGGGCAATTGGACAGTCAAAAAGTGGAGGAAAGTATTTTCTTTTTTAAAGCATTCAGCACTTTTGGTGCTGCTGGAGTACTGTGCCCAATTTTGTGCTCTGCCAAAGGACACGTGACATAGAAGGAACAGCAGAGCAAGGTAAGTTTATTTGGCCTTAAGGAAAGAAGGCCCAGGGAGGACCTTATCACTGGCTTGAACTACCAGTGGAACATTACAGAGTAGACAGAGCCAGACTCTTCTCAGAAGATCAGAAGCTGCAAAAAGGGAAATTCCAATCAGACTGTGAAAAGTTGTTTTGTTTTGTTGTTTTGGTTTGGGTTTTTTCCATTAAGGGTGATCAAATGCTGGATCAAACGGCAAAGAAGTTTTGTAACTGTCATCCTTGGAGATATTCAAAATTCAGCCACACAAGGCTATGACCAACCTGATCTGACTTCAAAATGGTGATGCTTTAAGTTGGAACAGATGACCTTCCAGGTTAAATTATTTTTGTAATTCTGTACTCTTTTTGTAACTATTTGTAGTCAGTGGAAAATATGGTATATGGAATAATGTTGGGTTATCCCTTTGCTTTGTCACCTCAATATTTGCCCCATTTTTAAGATTAGGTTTACTTTAAGATTAGGTAGCCTCTCTTCATTTGGAATGATGACACTAAGCTGAGTGGTGCAGTGGACACTCCTGAGGGATGGGATGCCATCCAGAGGGACCTGGACAGGCTGGAGAGGTGGGCACGGGTGAGGGTCAACAAGGACAAATGAAAGGTCCTGCACCTGGGTCGGGGTAACCCCCAGAATACGGGTTGGGGGATAAGGGAATCAAGAACAGCCCTGCCGAGAGGGTCTTGGGGGTACTGGTGGATGAGAAGCTGGACATGAGCCAGCAATGTGCGCTGACAGCCCAGAAGCCAAGTGTCCCCTGGGCTGCATCCCCAGCAGCGTGGGCAGCAGGTCGAGGGAGGTGGTTCTGCCCCTCTGCTCCGCTCTGGTGAGACCCCACCTGCAGTGCTGCGTCTGCTCTGGGGCCTCAGCACAGGAGAGACACGGGGCTGTTGGAGCGGGGCCAGAGGAGGGTCACGGGGATGATCCGAGGGCTGGAGCAGCTCTGCTGTGAGGGCAGGCGGGGAGAGCTGGGGCTGTTCAGCCTGGGGAAGGGAAGGCTGCGGGGAGACCTGACTGCGGCCTTTCACTGCTTAAAGGGGGCCTATAGGAAAGATGGGGACAAACTTTTTAGTAAGGCCAGCTGTGGTAGAATGAGGGGTAATAGTTTTAAACTAAAAGGGGAGATACAGACTAGACATAAGGAAGACATTTTTACAATGAGGGTGGTAAAGCACTGGCACAGGTTGCCCAGAGAGGTGGTAGAAGCCCCATCCCTGAAACACTCAAGGTCAGGCTGGACGGGGCTCTGAGCAACCTGATCTAGTTGCAGATGTCCCTGCTTATGGCAGGGGGGGTGGGCTAGATGAGCTTTTGGCAGGGGGGGTGGGCTAGATGAGCTTTAAAGGTCCCTTCCAACCCAAACTGTTCAATGATTCCATGAATATGTTTGTTGTCTTTTAATCAATAATGAATTTCTAGAATTACCTGCTATTTTATACCCTAATTTTTGCTGTTTGCTTTTTAAATCCTTTGGTGAGGAATATATATCCAAGAGATCACCTATATCATACATCTCAAAAACATCTAATAGATTAGTGAAGCATTGATTCTCTTTACAAAATCTCTGCTTTCTTGTGCTCCCTGTGTTTACTAACATGTTCATCATTTTAATTTGTCACAGTTCATCTGATAAAGAAGTCAGACTTTGTAGTCTTTAGTTCCCAGATCACCTCTGGAGAAGTTTTAATGAATTGTTACTGTATATGCCATCTCCCTTTGTACCAAAGCAGATTTAAATGGTCATTTACATACCGCAGTTAATAGACTAGCAGTTTTATGTGTGAATTCTTTAAAAACTATAGGTGCTTACTTCTGACTCGTGGTGATTCTTTACTACCCAACTAATCAATCTGTTCAAAACATCTCTTACACTGTTTCAATCTGAGATAATTTTTTAGACTCTTCCCTGGCAAAGAATGGCTCTGATGATACAGGAATCCTATGCTTGCTTCTGTAGCGAACACAAGATGTTGGATTCATGGGGTGAATGTTGACCCTGCTGAAGTCAATCTGAGTTTTAAGTTTAGGACTACAGAATTCAGCCTTGGTGTGGAACCACTGACAATTACTGTCTGCTTTGAATCCTTGATTGTCAACATTCAAGCTGGTTATATCTGAGTAGAAGTACAACAAAATGTGAGGCAAATTTATTTAATTTCCAAATATATTGTTCAAAATGTGAGTAAAGCCCAATAACTACAAAAATGCTGTTACGTATTTAAATGCCATAAATTTATGTTACAGGTGTGCCCCTGATGTAAACTGACAGTGTGAGGAGTGAAAATCATTTTAGAAAGCAGCAAGAACTGGGAAGTTTTGCACATATTCTGTTCTTCAAGACCATTAACACAATTGAAAAACAAAGCCAGTGTACTCAGTGACTAAAGTATTTAAAAAAAGAAGAAAGAGTAATATAAGCAGAATCTAATTTAAGCCTACATTTTGCATTGTGCTGTTTCTGCACAGTTATTATCAAGTAGCAAGCTGAGTAAAATATGGAAACAAGTTAGTAATGTACCAGCAAATAGCCTACAAAAATGAAATGAGTAATTATAGGATGTACTTCAAAATAGAAAATAGGGTTATTTTAAAGTAATACTTGACACTGAATATTTGTAAGACCATGAAAAATAGAAGGAGATTAGTCAGGAGGATTCTAGTAAATCAGTTTATTATAAAAGACAAAGGAAAGAAGTTGCTTGGAAATGCACAAGAAACATTCATACGTGCAAGAATCGTACTGCAAGCAAGGGAAGCAAGGGAATCAGGAGATCTGTGTAATCTGTGCATCACTCGGCACGGTGGCTAGTACAGAAATAAAGGAGCATTACTTTAAGCATCTAGGAGAAACGTTAGGGTTTGTATTTGGTGTCATCTTGTCTTTCTCAATCCAGTACTTTACCATCTCCTTCCCAAACTGCATACCATTAGCACTTCTGCATTCTAATCTCTCCCTTGCTGCTTAAAATTATCACTCTTTTATTTCAAATATGGCTTCTTATCCTCTGTTCTGCTAATTGGCTTTATTACCCTCGACCCTTCTTGCCTCCACTGCAGGCAGCTTGACATTTTTTCATCAACTAATTCCCACTTTTCACACCCCTCCCTTCTCCTCCCCCCCTCCCCACATTTGCTTCCCTTTCCTCTTTTGGTGCGTTCAGAGCTGCAGAGAGCTTTTCAGCAGATATTCAAACCCCTGGAGAAATTCAAAGAGATTGAAACACAGCACAAGAGCTAGGGGTGTTTTCTTCTGGGCTGCCAAAAGCATAAGGTAACATTCAGAATGAGGTCACTGTACCGTGATCTCATTTTGAATTGGATTT
This sequence comes from Podiceps cristatus, assembly GCA_000699545.1. Classification (NCBI taxonomy): domain Eukaryota; kingdom Metazoa; phylum Chordata; class Aves; order Podicipediformes; family Podicipedidae; genus Podiceps; species Podiceps cristatus. Next base: position 40,564 of record KL285598.1, read on the forward strand.
GCTTATGGGGCGTAGGAAGCCCGGTAGGGAGAGCATATTGTTTTGCTAGTTAGTATTACATCAACAGACTGTGAAAAAAACTTGGGCATTTACTTTCATTTCCTAATTTATAACTTTGTGTGTCAAGAGTTTCAAAAAGTATAGGGGGTAATAAAACAGTAGCTTAAGCTAGGCATGGACTGGACTTGCAGCAGCCAAGCTTAGCGCGTATGTACAAAGTTGCCAAAACAAAACGAAATATTTGAGAAAAGTGTTTTGCCGGACAACTGCAGATGCTTGAAACGAATACCAATGATTTTGGTGCTATGGAAAGCAAGACAGAATTGGCAGGAGAGAGTATGGCATGAGTGGGTACTTCAGAAGCTTCCCTGCATGAGGTGCTGCCAACACGCCATTCAGGAAGAATGAGGCATTCTGGTATTCGTCCTGATTTCTCTTTGTCACTTCTTAACAAATAGATGTATATTCTTTCTTATGGAAAAAAAAAAAAAACAAACAAAACCAAAACCCCAGAAATAGACATTTCATGCCCCAAAGAGCCTACATAATGTAAAGAACAGGGCAACAAGATGCACTGGAAAGGCTGTACCTGGTTTCAGTTTAAAACCTTTCTCTTTGAAAACATCATCATTACTCCCGCACCTTTAGTAGTATTTTGACATGGGGGAACTGGCAGGACTTTGCAGCAATTTGAATGAGAAGTTAAGCAGCTGGTGTATGAACTTTAAAACTGGTATTGAAGCACAAGGCAGACTGTGAAATAAAACACGTGTAGGAGCAACAGAAGAAATAGCAGAGTGTGATGAACTTTGCTGGTAACCTGACTAACTAGGGAGTGGGAAGAATTAAAAATCAGAGAGATAGAGAGAGAAGGAAATGGAAGTGTCAGGAGAGAAAACACTCTGCTGAGCTTTAGAGAAAGAGCAATATTTGCAATGTACCTTTCAGAGTGGCTGAGTGATCCTCAGCTTCCGTGTGTGCGGAACTAAGCCCTGGCTGAGGCAAGGGACTTGAACATAAGAATATTTGCTCCTGTGATTAAACATCATAATCACAAACACAGAGGAAGCAGCAGAGTTAGGGTTAGTTTTGTGGGGTTTTTGCAAAGTAATTTTTGCAATTCTTTTACCATTATTTTTGGAAAGAATATATAATCTCTGTTGACTACATGGGTTGTAAGCACACCAAGTGTTGAGATGTGTATTTCAGAAACTTAATTTAATAAGCTAATCAATAACTTTTATTTTCATTTTATTACATTAGAATTATGTCTTAAATATGTATTTAAACTATGTCTTTCTGTGCTATACATTATCTTTCAAACTCAAAAAAAAAAGATAGCTCATGAAAATTTTAATTTGTGATTATGAGCTAGGACCATTGCTGTAAAGAAAACTACTCTGTATAGCAATGCAGGCTGCAAAAAAAAAGATCCAGCAAAACTCCTTTCTGCCTGAAATCAATAATAAAATAAGTTCATTTCATACAAACACACATCTAAAGCTTTCATGACAGTCTAAAAAATGTAAAAATGCCTGCAGAGGATATGAGTTTATTGAATTTTCTTACTTTACTGTTTCATAGACTCCATCCTAACCAGATGGTATAATCTGATTGTATCAACCTAGAAGTATATAGGATTTTATTTTAATGTTAAAAAGGTCAGTAGCTTTGGAACTTAAATTCTTTCTGTCTTCTATACTGCACTAGAATCTGAGCACTGAGGTATTACCAGATAACTTTAATAAAAAGAAGTTGAATTTTATAAACTGAAATTTACTTATTCATTTCCAATATATACAGTTAAATTCCTTAGATGAATGCTTCCTAAGTATATGGCAAAGCAATATACACTTTATTGAATGATGAGTGAAATTTATATTAATGTAGTTGATATAGATATAAGATTTCTTCCAAAGCATTTTTGCTGTATAACTGTTATTGAATATTACATCTTTTTATCACCTCAGATGATATTCCAACATTTTAGTGCTTTATTCCAGCACTGAAAATATTTTACCCTTCCCAAAGACATGTTCTGCTAACTTCTGCATTGAACCACTTTTGGTTTGTAATTCAAGTTAGATTTTAAAATTTGGTGACAGGTATACCATTTGCTGAGCCATGCCAGGGTTTTCAGTTGGTCTGCAGCATGGATTCCTCCTGAAAAATTTTTTTAGACTTTCATGAACCTTCTTAAAATCTGGATCACATTAGACATAAAGGCTTAGGCATTTTCAGCACCATGGAAGAAGTTTGCAATCATTTTCTATAATACAAACGGGCTTATTTAGCAGTCCTGTTAGGGAAAAGATTCTACAATAATAATGCTACTATTATAATACCATTTCTGTAATAATAGCACTTCTGTTATAAAACACCATTATTATAGAAATGCTATTATAAGACAAGCTCTGTTATTTAGAATTGCTTCTGCAATAAAAGTGCTAAAAAAGTCTGCTTGTATTACAGAAAATTATTGCAAATTTTTCTTGCCTGGCAGTGAAATTTTTCATTCTGAATCTTGTCTGTCGCTGTTAGAAAGTCATTCTCATATGTACTCTGAAGCCTCCGTGAGTTACTCAATATTGTGTATTTAAAATAGGGAATTACTGAATAGGCAAATGGAAAAAAGGCCAGTCTTCATTTATCCGATTTCCCATGTTCCTAATTTGCCATTCACTTTTTGTCATAGACCACGGCTCTTATTTGGAGAGTGTATACAGGCCTGTAGTGCAGTTCTTACCATTGCACATAAGGCAGAGGAGGGGGAAGAAATAAAAAGACACGGAGAAAAGGAAAAAGCCTCTTCCTTTTTTTCCATCCTGTTCATTTCGCCAGGTTTGAGCACAGTTCATGAGAAATCTCTTCCAGTTTCTCCATTTGACTTTTTATTATATTCTTATGCTCATAACATTCAACAAGAGTGAAATTCAGTCCACTGAGAAAGACCTCTATTAAACCCCGTTGAACCACTTAAGCCATTAGGTTCAGATCTTCTTAATCAGTACTCAACCCAAGTACCAGCCTGCTCTGATTATCAGCCTCCATTTACTACCCACCGCCAGTTCATAGCTCTGAGTCTACACTGCAGAGCCATAATGAGCAGCTGCCTTTTGGGAGGAAGGGAACAAAGGAAGAGCCATGCGAATGTGACTCCTCTAATTCTGCCCCCGCTTCCCCCATGTCTTGTGTTTTCTTTAGAAAAAGTTTCTTTTCCACTACTATAGCTGTTATATTGCTCTCTCCACTCCTTCGTGTGCAGTCGCCTATCCACCAGTGCTCACTCACACAGAGCAGAAATCCTCATTGGTAAAGGATTATTTAAAAAAAGAAAAGCACCCGTTTCTCGGCATAGGCCTTGGACAGTCTTTGCATAACGCTTTAACTTCAATGTGAGTGAGTTACCTAGAATTACTGTGGAAAAGCTTGAGTCTGTGGCAGTGTGAACTTTGTGGCAAGGACACAAAATAGTTAGTAGCCAGAAGTTCCTTTCAGATGTTCACACCCTCTCAGACACCAGGAGTCTCCTGTTTGGCTTTGCCATGCCCTTGCAATCTTCTAAATACATTACATATGTTTCTGCTTCTTGACAGAGGTCATCTAGTAGGCAAATAGTCAACATGAAGTATACAGAGCTGCATCACTTGTGTGCCAGCAGAAGATCCACCTTCTAGGTTTCTGATTTTTGTCATAACTGTTTTTTGCTGAAAGCAGCAAATCTTAAAACCTGAACTAATCTTGAGATTCATCATTGTTGGTTTTTTGTTTGTTTTGTTTGTTTGGTTTTTTTCTTAAGCAGTGCTTCCTGTAACCAGAAAATGTCATTACAATGTGCATTCCTCTGGCCATACTTCTACTGAAACAGTACTTTTAAAAAACATGCAAACCCAATCTTGAGTTTTGTCTTGCATACAAATGTCATTTGGCCATGAATTTGGAGCCATTAAAGATGATTACTACATGACTGTTACTGTGATAAAACTTCTCCAGTAGTCTAAGGGGAATATTAAATCTTTCTCATTTAAAATTTCTCCTCACTCTCCTTCCCTAATTATATTTTTTTAAAAATTGTGCCATGAGTGGCATCAGACCAGAATTTTCTTTTAAAAATTGTTTTTGAAACAATTTTGCTATTCAGTGGAAAGAAAAAGAGCTAGTGGGTTTTGATGCTCTTTTGTACTCCTCTAAGTTGATGAAGGCTTTGTTTTTACACTGCTAAATCCATTATTTAGTCCATAGAGTCAATTAGTGCCTTTGGGTACCATATTTTCTTGAAAATAGCATACACTTTTGTGTGTATTTGTATCTCTTAATGCTTAAGTGCTTGTATTATCTTTTGTGTGTTATTTTTCAGTTGATGCTTACCAGTACTTATATTGCGTAACATCTGCTGTTTTGGTTCTTCATTGCAATAGCTCCCTTAAGACTTTTAGTACAAAACGTCACTTTATTGTTAGCAGCTACAGTACCACAATCTTATGATAACAGTGGAATGGTACTGATTCTCTTTCTTTGGCAGAGCCAAGCAAAAGAATCTTGACAATTAGTAATTTGCTCAAAAACTTGATTTTTTTTTTGTAAGGTTGTTTTTTGGTTTTTGTTTGTTTTTGGGGTTTTTTTTAAGGCAGAATATGCCCCATAGCTTCAGCTGAAAAATAACATAGACAAAAAAACAAATCAGGTAATTATTTTTGAAATTTTTGTAATGAAAATATTGTCAACAATGTCAAGAATAAAACAGCTTTTGATTTTTAAAAATAAACCACTTGTACTTTCTGTTTCAAGCATATATTCTTCATTTAAAATGAAGCTTAAACAAAAGAGCTAAATAACCCAGTGGAAAATACTTATTTTTGGTCTTAACAAAGTCTGAATATTTCAGGTTTTCCATTTTGCTGGAAGAAGAAGATAGATTAGTCAAAACAAATTTAGATTTTCCATTGTTGTTTGTTTATCCATCAATTCTAAGAGGAAAGGAAAGCCCTTTTTCCTAACTACAAATAATGAAGCCTTTAACATTACAGCTATGCCCCTATAGTTCTTCGTGTACAAATGAAGGGGTTTTTTCTTTCATCCTTCATTCTTTTTCTAAGTTATTTTACCAAACCCAAAAGGTTTAGGCACTTCCCATGCTGAAAGGTGCACTCTTTCTGACACCTAAGCCTCAAGGCAGTTCAGAGACGTTTCTTTTCACGGCAGCTTAATTCTAGAAGTGCCTACATTCAAACGGTCAGTGATTATGATTTGTAAAGGTTTAACTACTTCTTATGATAACTTTGGCAGGCCAAATGCATGACATATTTTCATGATCTCCTATTTTCCCATGAGTACATTTTCCATGTACTCTGTTCTTCGAGCAACAAGGTAGATGGATATTTCTGATCTAAACATCATGAAAATTCAGTACTACACCTGCAAGCTCTCTGCTGAGTTAGATCTAATAGGTATGTTCAAAGCGCAAACATGAAGAGGGAACAACGACTGGCTACAATCGCTTAAAAGAATGATAGTAGCAGTGTTGCTACCCAGCTTTTTCCTAACAGCCTAGTGACTTGAACTTGTCCACACTGAACAGAAGACCAATATTTTTTTTTTTCCTTTTTCTGCTGACAGGTTTCAAATGGAAACATTTTACCTTAGAGGACGGTGTCCTGCTTAACAGGCTACCTGGTAGGTTGGCTGGTGTCATGCTCCACCCTCACACAGCATTTTCAGCTTGGGCGCAGTGGGGAACTACCATGGCCACAGGGCTTCTGAACTGAGGTTGTCTGTTGCCTGTCCTGTTTGGTCTTCTCCTTAAGCAACTAAGTAAACCAGAAGCTTAAGATAAATATTTCGCCATGGTCATGTTCTTTGGATCCAGATAGTTTCACAATAGCCTTTTAAAGATCATCATGTTGGTAAACACATACTTCACCACAGACTGTTTCAAGTCCTCCCTAGTAAACTGTGGCCCGGTGTTAAACACTGTGTCAGATATTCTATGTCTAGCAAAAATACATTTGCATAATCACCTGTTTAGCTGCAGTACAATCTGGTAATGCTATCTCAGAAAAATTTAAATAATAGTCTAGAATGAATATATACATCTTCCCAGTCAATTTAAGTAAATTGAGGACTGCTTTACTCCAGGGGACAATTTATTCTGTCCCACCATATAGGTGTCTTTGGACTGACAGAGCCTGTATTTTTGCACATGACAAAGCCTAGATAAATTCTCCAATGGCACTGTTCAGGAGCGGTATCAAACATCTGTAGCCTGTCTCTTGGATTTTTCAGTCCTTTGATTTGTCTTTCAGCTATCCTTTTAAAGTTACTTTTCCAGTAACATTGTCAACTCACCATTCTGATAATTTTAAGTCCCTTTATGAATTCAGGCCTTGATTTTGCTTTAGGGCTTGAAATGTGCTGTTCCAGCTGGTTTGCACTACTAATAATCATAGTCTCATCCTGAACTGCTGCAACCTACACTTTTTCTGTAATGGGACAGTGTTTAAAAATCGGTTTGATAGTAACTCTAGGTTTGGGGTTTATTCCAATGAAGTTTTATCAAATGCTCTAGAGAATTTTCATGCAGTCACCAAGTTTCCCTCAGCTTGTAATCAATTTGTGAATCATCAGTTTGTAATTTAAAAATAATTGCCATACTTCTAGGGTGCTGCTTGCTTAGCTGATTTGGGGTCTATGCTGCATTTTTTACAGTTGATACAGGTTTTCTATAAATAAAGACATGAATCTTCTTGTCATGGACTAAACACAAAACCAATGTCTCTGCATCATACTCAGCTTTTGTCAGTGGCCAGACTGAGTAAACCACTGATTTACAATTTTTGACCATATTGCTTTATAAGAATTTTGCCAGTTCACTCTTTTGAATCATTTATAATCAATTTATTTTTGCACTTTGATACTGTAGTTCCTCACCTCTGCGCAGTGGTGAGTCTAAGATTTTGGTTCAAGAACCTGGTCTTCTATAAAAAAAACAGAGTAAAGGAAATGAAACAAGAATGCCTTGGAGCTTTTACTCTTGGATCTAGACTTCTTGCTATTTCATATATTTAAATTTAAGGAAAAAGCACCTTCCTTTGTTTTTCCAAAGATTGCTTGCAACCTGTTCTTTTAAGCGATCTGGTTCCTTCTGCCAAAGTGGAACTTTTTTAGGAACCCGAACTATGGACCTGCTGGGTTTTCAGCTTTTTCAGCTGCTCTCTGTTCTTCAGAGCCTCTCAATGCCCAAGAAGTCTTCAGACTTTCCCATGTTTGTTTTGACTCCCTGACCCTTCAGAAATATCACCCTTTTGATGAAGACAAGGCTTTGCATCTGCAAATTACTGTTGCAGATTTTTTCTTTGGCAGTTTATCTTCTCCCTTCACCTTTATTTTGCATACATTTTTAATTGCATTTTGCTACCTCTTTTTTGTTTTTGTTTTTTGTTTAATGCTAGTAACACTGTATTTGACATCCCACTGACTCAGTGTTCTAATGCTCAGCTTAAGTTAATAAATGTCCCATTTACTTTCAGGTTGACAGTCTATTTATCTTCTGGTGCAATGATGAGCAATACTGCCATGAAAAATCCGTCCAAGGAAGTCACGCTGCAGTTAGCCTCTCTGCCTGTGCTGTGCATACTTGACTGGTGCCTGCAAACTTTCATGCACTGATATGAAGCACTGCATGTCTTTAATCTTTTTTCATCTGACAGATATTGTCCCACTTTTCGTAGTCTGTGCAAGTCTGTGGTCTCTTCCAAAGTAGCTTTGATTTTGTGCTATTACGCCTTAGGTATCTTTTTGTAGTCTGGATTTTCAATCTTATTCCTATTTTAAGATATTGTCCATTTCCATAAGCATTATTCTTGAGGGAGTGATTCTCGCTGCATGGCACATTCTGCTTATGATAGTGGGTTAATTCTGATCTCACCGTTGTATCTATTGCTACGTCTGTCCTCGAAAACTAGACGGGGTTGGGGCATGGACCTGAAAGCTGCCCTCTGCTCATTCCTACTGTTAAACGAAGAGTGTGGTCTCTGTCAGGGTTCTGCCCCATCTGTAGAATAGTGAGTAGCACAAGTCGAGGTCTGTTCTTAATAGGCAGTCTGCATGTGGCCAGTCTGGTTTTGGAGATAAGGGAGAGAAGCTGTATGGCAGCAAGTCACACTGTGCCAGCGGCCATGGGGCCAGAAAACAGTCCCTGGTCCACTGTAATTCCTGGCCTAAAACTAGTCTTTGAAGTCCTCTCTCATCCCTTCCTTCCCTTGCCAGATTTTAATAACAATACAGTCTTTATCAGGAACCGGGTTAGTTAAGATTGACAACACTTGGATAAAGTGCAAATTCTTTACACTTTCTTTAGGTGTCTTCAGATGTAATATATCCCGCTCAGAAAACAAGGACAGTACTCACAGTTTTTCAATGTAGTTTCATAGTTGGCATCTTTTATCTGAGCTAGCTGAAAATTACAGAGCACATGAAATGCATTAAAATCTGCTGTTGCCAGTAATCGGGTTATTTTCTGATGGTCGTCTTTGACATGGGCAATTGATTGCAAATGCAGAGTGAGACAATTTGGTTCTCTTTGTCAATTGTTTTGATTCAGTGACCTGTCAAAAACTAGACCTTCTTGACGCACTTTTAACTCAGTAATAAGTATTCTCTTGCCTAGAATATTTCAAACTGTGTATCGGAGATCCTCATTTCTCCAATTGTGTGTTCTTCTACTAGTATTTACTCTTATTTTGCAAATTCTATTTACAATGTGGGGCTCAACAAGGGTCTCCAAGCACTGAGCATTGTAATACTCAGTTATTAGTTACAAATAATCTGCATAACAAATCTGTTCCCAAAGCTGAACCATATAAAAATACAGTTCCCAAATCATGATACCTGTCTCTAATGTTCTTTTTGTAGGGGTTCGTGTTTCAATCGGTGTAACTGATACAATAATGAGGAGTATACTGTGTTGCATGAAGTCGTATGTCAGATCAGGAGGACTGGGAGAAAAGACTGAAGCTTTCTGTGTCACTGCATCTGAACTGCATATAGATCATGAGTTTTATTTCCTTACAAAATAAAATAGGAAAACTAGATTTAGCAGAAATATTTCTTCTGTGAGTTCTCTTTCAGGAAGTTGTAGAGAGGTGGGTGTGGGTCTCTTCTCCCAAGTAACAGGCAATAGAACAAGAGGAAACGGCCTCAAGTTGCACCAGGGGAGGTTTAGTTGGATATTAAGAAACATTTCTTCCCTGAAAGTGTTGTCAGGCCCCGGAACAGGCTGCCCAGGGAGGCGGTTGAGTCACCATCCCTGGAGGTATTTAAAAGATGTGTAGATGTGGTGCTTAGGGACATGGTTTAGCGGTGGACTTGGCAGTGACAGGTTAACAGTTGGACTCAATAATCTTAAAGGTCTCTTCTAACCTGAATGATTCTATGATTCTTTTCTATGAGAAGTGAAATGATACACTAAACCAAAATCTGCTTTAATTTGAAAATCTCTAAATACAGAGTATTTCTGTCTTTAATACAGATGTTCCTAAGTTAGGAGCCTAGCTTTCCTAAGTTCACTCTATTGTCAACAGAGACAGGTATTTCCCAAAGGGAATTATTTTAAGTACTCTAGCTGGCATGGTATTTTACTTCACTGCCCCATACCAAGCTGAGTATTATTCAACTCAAGCAGAGCTTGCTACCTGTAGGAAGGAAAGATGTCATCAAATCCAGCCTTCCCAAGCATATCTCATTACAAATGGGAAATGGAGAGCGAGTGAGAAGATTCTACAGACTCATCTATTTCCTTGTCATTTCCTTTGGGACAAGGCTTAGTTTTAAGCAGACGTCAAGATCTCCTAGTCATTGATATGCTGGATAAACATTATTTAGAGTTCCACATAGGCATTTCATTCTATATTGATTTCATTTTGTAGAAGGTGAAAATTTATTCCTTACCGCACATTTTCTTCAATAACAAAATCTAAATAACTACCCTGCATGCTAATCTTTTTGTGACATACCGTATTAAAGACTGGGAGAAGCTAATGTTGTTGTTTATTCTGTCCCTGAGTTTGTCACAGCTCCTCCTGAAAACTTACGTTGTTTTGGTCATTTAATGACTTACACTGTTTGTTTTCTGGATGTTTTGATTCACCTATGTGAGGGACCACTTGTTAAAAAAAAAGACAAAAAACCCCAAGTACCCCCCTCACCCTCCACCCCTTACTATAGTGGAAGTCTCAAGAAACACATTAGAATATAATTGTTATTGATGCATGAACTAAAGATGTGTGACCATAATTTCACTTCCCTGGAGAGGGTTGGTCAGTTCACTGAAGTATGGAGGATATGAGTGATTCATCACTCCTTGCCATCATGCATGTGTTGTTATCAAACCAAATAAAGTGATATTGCTGTCTGGGGAGTAAAAGTTAGGACATGTAGTTGCTAAGAGTTTGATATATGGTTATTGCTATGTAATTTATCTGTAATTGTAAATACTTTATTGCTTTTCATCTCTTTTTAACTACAAATGATGTATTGTGAAGGTACAAAACTAGTTTAGTCAATTAATTTGTTCAATAATAAATTTCCTTTCTGGATTTTCTTTCATGGACAGTTGATTTTTCCAGTAGCATAAATGGATGTTTGAACTTTTTATTGATAGCTAAATTATCATATGCGTTGTGATCCTGTTATTTTTGCCAATGCTGCAGCAACATCTGGTGGTATGGTGAAAGCTGATCAAGTGATGGTTTCCTGTCTTCTGAATTTTGATAACTTTTTGCAACACCATCCTGCATCTCAGAAATGAGCTCTGTGGGGAGTAAAGCAAAAGTTTTTCATTTTGCCCCTGCTGCCCTGCCATAGTCTAAAGTCACAGCATAGTAAATATATTTCTGCTATGTTTTTTGACTTGAAACAGTTCTTGTGTTTAGAGATGTTTACAGAAATGGTTTGATAAACTATGCATAGCCTTGAGCCCTTTTCTCCCCCAATGAACAAGTCATGTAATCTTTATGCAGCTTGAACTAGTATTATGAAGAAACTCTTAAGGAGAACAATTACGCTGACAAACCTGCGTTCTCTTCCTTGACATTTTACATGATCATACCAGTCTTTCAAAGCTGTGTGTGACCTCAGAGACCAGCGTGGCTCATCATTTATGGTTAATTAGGTTGGAAATGATTATACATGATTTTATCCCAAAGTTGCCTAATGTTTGAGAGGTTTTGATAGCTCTTCTACATTGTTTAGACATTCTTCTTTCTTTTTAGCTTCATCATCTAGAAAAAATAGAAAATTTTTTGCTGATAAAGATTTTTAAATGAAGCATCTAGACCAGTGCTGATTCTGGAGCTATGTACTTCTCTAATACAAATTTTGTTTGATTAAAATATTTGTATATGTGAATGAGATAGTAACTTGTACTATGGGTACAGCAAACAGTATAAAATCCTAACATGAAATGTTTTGATGATGCGTTCTTATTATAAATTCAGGTTTACTTTTCATAGAAGATTCGCACATAAAGCATATTTTGAAGTCATTACATAACTGCCTCCAGTTTTTACACCAATAAAATTCACTGATTTTAATGGCATTACTCCTGGTTTATGCTGGTGTAATTGAAAGTGGAATAAGTCTCATGGACTAGTAGTAGGAAAAAAACGCATGAGGTACTAAATTACATGTAGTAATTAGAAGAATAAATGAAAATGGTTTTAGCATGTTGTAAACAACGCTGAGCCTACTCAAGGTCTATGGCTTTTTCAAGGGAATAATCCAATAAAGCCACTAAAAGTTAATGTGTACCTCTTGACTCTGCTTGATTACCTAGGACTTACATATAGAATAACCTCTATGAAATCTGAAGGAAGTGAACCAATAATGTGAGACAAACGGGAGAAGGGCACATCGCCTACCTTGAGCTGCAGTTCTGCAAGCAGCTGAGCAGGGCTCTAAGTTCTCAGTAGCAGGATCTTGCTTCCTTCACTTCCAGTGCCCGTACTAGTGGCAAGGTGGCCCCTGACTCCTTTTGGTGGTGAAACATACTGGTGCTTGCTGAAACTTGAATTGAGACAATTCAATTTGCTAACTCTACAGAAAACCATCAGCTTTGTTTTGTTTCTGGTTTAGTTGCATCAGTTCCCTGAAAGGTCCAGTAGTCAGATGATCAGTGGTATCGCGCTTCTGTGCACAAATGCTTTCCCATTTCTGCAGGCGCTGCTGTCGGAATATGTTGCCTTATGCAGAGCACCTTGGTTTGCTGTCTGTCCATGAAGTGAGGGCTCTTGCTGAGTTTTGGCTGGTAGTAAATTGCTGCACTCTGTGATGAGAAAGTATGGCCAAGAGGGCAAATGGCATCCTGGCCTGTATCAAGAATAGTGTGGCCAGCAGGACCAGGGAGGTGATTGTGCCCCTGTACTCGGCACTGGTGAGGCCGCACCTCGAGTACTGTGTTCAGTTCTGGGCCCCTCACTACAAGAAGGACATCGAGGTGCTGGAGTGTGTCCAGAGAAGGGCAACAAAGCTGGTGAAGGGTCTAGAGCACAAGTCTTATGCGGAGCGGCTGAGGGAGGTGGGGTTGTTTAGTCTGGAGAAGAGGAGGCTGAGGGGAGACCTTATTGCTCTCTACAACTACCTGAAAGGAGGTTGTAGCGAGGTGGGGGTCGGTCTCTTCTCCCTAGTAACGAGTGATAGAATGAGAGTAAACAGCCTCAAGCTGTGCCAGGGGAGGTTTAGGTTAGATATTAAGAAAAACTTCTTCACCGAAAGGGTGGTCAGGCATTGGAACAGGCTGCCCAGGGCAGTGGTTGCGTCTCCATCCCTGAGGGTATTTAAAGAACGGAGAGATGCGGTGCTTGAGGGCATGGTATAGATGGACTTGGCAGTGATGGGTTAATGGTTGGACTCGATGACCTTAAGGGTCTTTTCCAACCTTGACAATTCTATGATTCTATGATTCTATGATATCAGCAGAAGTGAGGAGCTTCTGTCTTAGAAGAAAGATACCACTGATCAGCTGATTTGCCACTCTATATGGCATTAGCACCTTACTCTTTTACAAGGCTTTTTAGAATATTAAAGCTAGTTTTCCTGATTTCTTTTCTCCTTTTAAATAAGTAAGTATTAATAATAAGTAGGTAAATAAAGTGACAGTAGACATGTAATAGCACAGTGGTTCCAACCTTTGGTAGCCAGAAAATGGGCACTAATCTGTGCCTAGTGAGCCCAGGTCTTCGCACTTTGTCTAGAAACACTTGCCATCCATCTCTACCACCGTCCTCTTGCCTTGGTAGGGTTGCAGGTCTGCCATTAATTTCTCACTTTTGCTCTCACACTCTTCAGAACATTTAAAAGGCCAAGCTAATAAGCACCCGGCTGCGTTGTGCGTCCTGGCATCATTACTTCTATAAGCCTGGTGCTGGCACCTGGGCTGGCTCTTCCCAGGCTGGCAGTTTCTTTGCCCGGGCTCCACTCTGTGTCCTGTTTGTGCAGTCCTTCACTTCAGAACAAGGTGCAGAATGAGAACCATGAGATATTGTTAGGCTTCGTGTGTCCGGTGGTTGCTTCAGGTTCCAGAGGCAGGTAGCACCAAGATTTTTACACCTGAGGGAAATTATGAGAATCAGAGAAGCTGACAGTTTTTTTAACATTGCACAGCAACATAGTTTATTATGTATTCATGCGGTGCTGCTTTGTTGTGCTTTATTTGTTATACGTTTTAGCACTTCATGACATCTATGAGTATTCTTGACACTTTCTATGACATAAAATGTATTATGAGAAGGATACTGGTTACTGGGGTACAGAGAGTCAAGAACTTGAAACTCCAATCCAGTCTGTGCTGCAGACTCAGTGTATGACCTTGAACAAGTTATTCACTATATGCCTTGGTTTTCATTTCTGAAAACAACATACCAGTTGTAGCAGAAATGTCATATTTTTTAGTATTACAAACTGTGTTTTTCCCTCTGTGGATGTTAAGAATGGTAATAATAACAACAATTAATTATCAAACTAGGAAATGGATAGCACCTTCAAACTTCCAAGGATGTTCATGTGACCTAAAGATACACAGAAAGACAGAACTGCATTCATTGTCACTAATTTATCTTAGACAAAGGACTGTAATCCCATTTCTGGGAGTCATCAAAGAGGCATTAGCTATTAGCTAGCATGCAAAATACAGAAGCTTTTCTAGAAACACTGAGATACTTGAAGGTAGTCCCAATAATAGACTATTGTAAGGAGGATAGTCAAAGCTTGCCTTTCTCTGGATTCTCCTTTAAATAGTAGTTGCATTGGTAAACACAATGTGGAGGGAAAGGGATTCTAGCATCAAAAAATAATTGGAACACTGGATTATAATTAATACATTATCAATGCAACTTTGTGATACAGAATAAGTTGTCCTGCTTTTTAAAATCACCTTTGGACTTTAAATATGAATTGGTTGAAGTATTTGCCACTGTGCTTTCAGGTCTACAGCAGATATTTTCTTTTTACTAATTTTGTCTTAATGGTTCTAATGCACTGTAACTATTTAAAATTTTTCTATGGCTTGATGTATTCTAGCTGATCTGTCTGTAGCTGTAAAAAGGGAGCATTTGGCGGGGAAGGGAGATGATTGTTTCAAAACTGTTGAATGAAGTGCTTCCATGGTGCTGGAGATTTACTATACCTAATCAATGAATAATTACTCCTTTCTGATGTTGATAGGGTCTGATGAAAGTAGGGTGGATGTGATTCATTGTCCCTTTTGAGGTTGCCAACAAACTGTAGAAATATTAAGCATAATTTAATAGCTTAATATTTGAGAGGTGTCTCTAAGAGCATATTCAGGGCCTTTTGCAGACCGAGAGGAAAAACAAACCAAGCATGTGGTCCAATTAACACTGGAAAGTGTGTTGTAGTTGAAATTCATAGAAAGACTAGTTCTGCTGTTCCTTAAAAGAGCATTGCAAATATATTCATCTAGCTTTTGAAGGTAAACACATCTCAAAATAGAACTTCAGAGATCTCTGAGTTGGAAGGAAAATGCTTTTACTTTGAACCTTGTTTATTTTTGTATGGTATTTTTTTTCCAGGGCTGTAGATACCTGTATTGCACATGAATTGGAAGATCTATGATGATGATTTTCACAGAGTAAGGGAAAATGGGCTCAATTCACCCAAGGAAAACAATTTAAGTAACTTTCTTTCTCAATAATCAGTGGCAACACGGGACAGTGGTCTGTCTACTCTCCATCTATTTTTGGACCTGTTTGTAGTGCTCTGAAGGCTGTGCTTTAAATGTCAAAATACATGCATTTTTGTCTGAGTCGAAAAAAGTTAGATAGCTTTCGTTCATTCATAAAAATTGAAACTAACTGGCAAGGAACACATCTGAATGATAAAACTTTTGATCTGGAAAATTTAGATTTGAGCTGCAGTGTGAGCTTATCTAGGAAGACAGAAAACTTTCAGTAAATCCAGGGGCAAATCCAAAGAAAGACAGAGGGAATTTAGATACCCAGCCCTGAAGTGAATTTAGATACCCAAGTCTAAAACTGAAAATCCATAGTTAGCTGCCATGGGGTTAAGTAGGAAGATGTCGGCTTCTTATTTGTTAATTTAAAATTCCTTGGGTGCATAGAATTGCACTTCTGAGCTCTCTCAGGGCCATCCCAATCTTGTCCATGGTGAACAGATGGGAACCTACACCAGATGCAAGCCAGATGAAGTCCAGACACTGTTGTTTTTAGTGTATTCTAAGAAACTCAATCAGTTGGCAGTCTCAGCATGTGCCTCATACATGGTAATCGCAGCAGACTCCTATCAAAATATGGCTATTGACTTAATATCAGACTCCTAAAATAAGTCACTAGAACAACAATTGACCCTTTAATGGAATGACTAGAGATTTAAAAAAATTTCTTTAATATCTTAAAACCTGGGCTCAGTTCCTTCCTCTAGCTGAGTGGGTTCAAATCTACGCTGTTCAAAATCTGTCTTACGCTGTTCGATGCAAGGCTGCTCTGGGTAGAAGTCACGCTCCCTGGTCTTGCTGTTGAAACTGCCAAAACTGAGATTCACTGTGTCAAAGAGAGAGAGACACCATAAATTCAAGGTTCTGGTCCCCTATAGACAGAGGTACTGCTTCATTTCCTGAGTTGGGAGGCTTGGGAATATAGGTAAAGAGCTGATCTTTAGCGGTTCCCCAAATGCATTGAAGGCAGTTGCTTTTGAATATAATCATTTTAGGTAACTCACAGCTCAGGGCATCACTGGCTTCTTCTAAAATACCTCATTTCCCCCATGTAGTATTAAGAAACCTGGGAACTAAACGAGATTTTTGATTTCACTCTGAGAATCAGAAACCTAAAAATTATCTCATTTTGGCAGCTAACTTTTAAACGCTGAAATTTCTTCCTGGTCATGGTCTTGTTGCTGATGGGTGGCATCAAACTTAAAAATACCAGAATGACAGATCTTTTTTGAGGATTGGATTTTTCTCTCTTGGATAGTCACAGAATCTGTTGAAAGAGTAAAACAAAGACCCAGGATTTAAGTCCTGACCTGAATTTGTTTGAAGGCCAATCTTTAAACTGGCATGATCATTGAAGAAAACAGTACTGTTTTGTTTGTACAGCACCTTTCATAACATCCATAACTTGATGGTGCTTGTAGGTTCAGAAAGTACTGTAGTACAATGTACCTGTACTATTTATCCATGAATTATTTAACCTGCAGCTCTTTAGCACAGTTCTTTCTTGGCTTGTTATATCTGTGGCCTTTCCTGAGCAGAGATTATTAATAATATTGAATGTAGCCCAACAGTAGGCTAGCATTGAACTGTTGGTACTTCCTTTCTGAGGCTTTCTAGTATGGATACAGTGAGTTTATTTTACTTAACAATAATTATTTTATGGTATTTTAATACACTATGTCAATTCTCAGAGTGTATTTTATTAACTTGATGGAATGTATTGTTTAGGGGGTTTGCAGCACTACATATGCATTGTATATTCTTGCATAGTGGCTACTTTTCTTTTTCCTGTTGTTAGCTCTAAAAATTGTGTGTGTTGGTTCTGATCCTGCACTAGTTTGCTGTTTGTTACCTATCTGCAAAGGAAGGGGCGAGGGAGCGTTGTCACTTGCTTGTGGACATGACTTGGGTAAACGCACTAAGAACTTACAGAAAGATTTATAAGAACTAAATATTGTAATATTTGCTATTTTTACAATCAGCTCTCGTAGTTATAATAACCTCTTCTGTTTCCATCTGTAAAACGGAATGAGAAGCAGTGATTAGTAAAGAAAGGTTTAACAACAAGGGAAAAACAAGATCAGAAGCAGCTTCCACAAATAGGAGATGGTTTTCCTCCTTCAGTTTTAAAGAATTTTCCAAGGAGATTACTTTCATTACGCAGGTATCATCCAACATCAAGAAATAGTGGCTGAAAAATGAAGAGACAGAGAAAGTTAAACCTGTAGCCTGCAAGTCACTGAAATCTTTAAAAGCAGACTGTTAACCCCCTGCCGCATACACACACGCGCACACCTTGCCTCCTAAAACTATTCTCACCAACTCAGTATTCCCTGGGAAGCTGTGGCTTGTGAGAAACAGCCAGCAAACAGAAGGCAGGAGTTCAATGCAACAAAACCCATGTTTTCCCTGGCTTTACTGGAGAGGGTAAACCCATTTGAAGGTACTCAGGTTGCTGAAAATCTCTCATGTGAAACTTCTCTGAAGACTACTAGAATGCTACAAAAATATTGTAGCATTTTGAAAGACAAAAGCTTCCACTAGAGTCCACAGGAAAGGAGACCTGCTAGGTTTGGGAGTATGATTTTGAGATGAGCATTCACTGAGCATCAGACCATTAATATCAGAATGTTGCTTTAAAGAGCTTAAAATTCTGCTTCAAAACAGGTCACAAGAAAAACTATAGTTCCGCACAAGGGCCTTCAGCCACTAAATTATGCTGAGCCATTTGAAAAATTATTGTTCAATAAATGCGGCAAACTTGCATGGTCTATGAGGAGAATTTATACAGTTTTAAGTAGTAATGCAAGGATACAGTACTTCCCTCTGCTGTTTCAGACTTGCCAATATGGCTATCGTTGCTGACAGCTTGACATGATGTTAGTTATTTTAAGTGTCAGATGAGAGTGGCTGATGCCATGGTACTGCAGTGCTCACATTTGTTGGAAAATTAGATGGTGATTTTTTAAAAAAAGGCCTAAAAACCCCCCAACAACCCAGCTGCTTAAGCCTCTGACTGCCTCGGTTTTTTTCTGTGCTGGGTGTATAATTTGAGTGAGCGGTAGTGAACATGCCTGAGGTGTAGGGAGAATGATGCGTTTTCTGTAGGCATGAATACTCTTAAATAAAACAGGAACACCTTCCTGTCATTTGTTGTCTTCCAGAAAGATTTTTAAAAAGGAAACGGAAGCCAATTAGCCCGGAAGTTTAACCTCTTTTAGCTTAGCTTCTTTTATGGGAGCTTTTTAACCTTTTAAATAAATCATTTTCTTTCTTTTCTCCCCTCCCCTTTGAATCAGTTACTAGAATTGCTCATGCTGGGCCCAAGGAGCAGGCTGCTTAAATTCAAGAATGATTTTGAGGGGATAAAGTGTACAAGATTTTGAATTCTTGCCATAAGTCCCTGGCAGACAGCCAGGAAACCTCAGAGGAATAGGGCTAATGAAGGGAGGGTAAAGGAGATCTGGAGAGTGTGGCTGGTAATGCAGTATTCATTTAATTGGGAGCAGGTATCGGTGCAAACTTCTCCATTTTAATTGGAAAGAGAAGGGGGATGTTAAGGAAGATGGAGAAAAATAAGAATGCATAAAGTTTTCAAGCTGAGGAGCCAAAGGCAGGCCTGTATATGGCAGAGAAAGAACTCAATTTAGGGCAATTTGCTCTGCAAGCTGGGCTGCAATCTCCCCTGGGGATAGGGATGAGGAAGAAAATGAAACCAAAAGAGAACTTGATAAAATCACCTAGCACAGACAATCTCAGTAGAATAGGTTTTACTGAGTTAAATCTGCCCCAATCAATGTGATTCTTTTCATATAAGTTACAAATAAAAAGCCACAAGATTACAATAAAAATCGAGGATGTACTGCTGCTGATGTAGCGCATGCGAGTCTTAAGGACTTGTTGTGGAATACAGGTTTTTTGCAACCATCATGTTTGGTTTTTTTCTTTTTACCTAGCTAGGAGAGAAAAAAATAAAGCCCTCATCTCTGCCTCCTCCCTAACCCTTTATTATCTTTAAACTAAGGTTAGTGGTAATGTGTGAACCTTACAGAGCTTAATTTTCAATGCACCGCAAAGCTGAACATGCTTTAGTCCTGAAAGGTGCTAAACCTGAGGCTTTTTCAGATACTTGGTTTTGCCTTTATATCTGACAGAAGTTAAAAAAAGGAAAAGACACTTCCCACCTCTTTCCACCCATTCCTACAGCTGGGCATATATAAAGATGAGAGTAAGTGCCTGCATTTTCATGATGCATAGGAAAGGCATTGTGCGGTTGTTTTCTATAGTATACGTACGCAGTGTCTTTCTCGGTGCAGATGCTAAAAGAGTTGGTGTACCAAGTGCGGAACGGCTGTTTGTTCCTCATCTGAGGACAAGCCTGAGTGTCTTTTCCTTTTGGCCTCAGCAGTGGGTTAACCAAAATATTTTTTGTTTCAGGACCTCCTTGGAAATGGTACTGGTATGAGCTGCAAGTGTCCAAGGTGGACAGCTGCTCTTTTGTCTGCCCTGTCACACAGCTGAGAAAGACAAAGTACTTCCTACAGGGTCATTTTTTTTGGGGGGGGGGTGGAGGGGAGAGGTTTATACAAGAAAAGAGAGAACGTGAGATACACAGCTCTGAGCCTTCGGAGGGAAGAGCAGGAACTGGGATAGGAAAAATGCGGGACTAGGCAGCAACAAGGTGATGACTTCCAGTTGCGAGGGATCAGCTGAGATCTGTAGCTGAAATTAAGCGGTTTTCCTTGTCGCACTGCTGCAGCACTAATTTTCTCTGATAAAGTCTGTTCTTGAGGATTGCCTGCACTGGCAAAGGGAAAGGCATGAACAAAAAGCGTAAAGAGGAATAGCATTGCTACCTGAAAACTGCACAGGCCCTGGAATATGTGGGTATTGCTGGTTTTAGCTTTGTTTCCCAAGGATGCTTTCTGTTAACCTGCTGTTAGTCTGTCCAGCTGTTGGACGTTTCGATGGAGGAGTGGAAATCTGAAAAGTTGGAGGTTTCTACAAGTTTTGTGAAAACAGATGGCTAAGAGAGATTCAACCCCAATGTCTCTGTTTAGATGGTTACCACTCACTCTTTCTCCCCGAGGCAACGGCCAGCGTGAGCCAGTCAGCAGAAACCAACCCCTAGCAGGCTGCAGCTCGATGGGCAGCAGGGCAGGGCGAAGAGAGGAGCTAAGAGCAAAGAGAGGGCACCAGGCAGGAAAAGACGGGTGGGAACTGCCCTCTGCCTTCAGGAGAGGGATGTTAAGGAGACACTGGACACTCCGGTGTAGCTCACGAAGCTTCCTTAGTGCTGTCACGGTGGAACTTCATAGGCAACGTGCTCAGCTGTGCTTGCCGAGAGCTGCCTTACGCACCAGTTTCCATAGCCATCTTACGCCGAGCGATGTTTCTGTGTCTGTATGACTATGTGCACACATTTTTCAGCTGTGGCCAAATGGGATTAGGAGATTTTGGCACAACAATGAAGAATGACAATGGAATTAAGGGGATTGTCAAAAGAAGAAATAAAGTATGTATATGGTTATGAAAGCTTAAAAGACCAAATGGAAACAAAGCATTTGTATCCCTTATGTATGAATTTCATACAGGTCCATGCAAATATACACAGAGAGTGTAGAAATTTATATGATGGTGCATATAAACAAGTGTATTTAAGTATGAAATAGGCTATGCTCTAACTGAGTGTAAAGTTCTTGTTGTAAGGTGTGGACACAAGTATGTATGTGTCAATAGCCTGTGTGTATCTATACATTAATTTTATATAAATAAGTTTTATATTGCATTGACTATTCAAATATTATTTCCTTTCCATTTAAAAAAAAAGAAAAAATCTAAATTCTCAGGCAATATGAGCACTCTAACTTTTGTATAGGACTTTCAGCACTCGCATTATACTGTGACATTTGCAGGGATATTTAAGGGAACTAATGCATAATATGTAGCAAAAAAAAGATTATTTAAAGTTACAGTGGAAAGATGGGAGGGAAATCCTGTATTCTGACCATGATGATAGAAGTAACAGTGGAAGGGATTGTATTCCCTTCTGATCGTATTACTTAAAAATTCACAATTAATCTGTGATAGCAGACTAGATTCTGATTCTGTGTAAATGACTACAGCTCTGTCAGAGGTATCTACGTTGATATGATCTGACATGCTATCTTTGTTTTAAAAAAAAAACCACAGCACTTAATGAAAAGACTGGGAGCAAAATTCTTGTCTTAGAGACAGCAAAGAAACTTTACTTAAGTCTCAACTCACTGGTATAAGTGAAAGGAAAATTTGACCCAAGGCTTACTAATTACGGAAAATAATTTTGACATAAGCTAAAAGATAGTCATATAGATGCATTTCCCAACATATGCGGAAGGTTTTAAAGTAACTGGAATTTATTGAGAGTCAAATTCTAAAATTCTTTCTAAACCTTTCTTTTACATTAACAGGCTGCATAGTTCACTAACCGAAAACTTCCATCATGAATATCAAAACGAGTAAAGTATTTCGTATCTGCAAAGTACCTGTGTAACACCTTTCAGTTCTGTGAACCCAAGAGTGACTTTGAAGATGAATTTGGTGTCTGTTCTGTTATGAAAATAGCTATTGGTAGTGGAAATGATAACATTCTTTTTTAAATTCAGATCTCACTCTTTTTGCCTCGTTTTGTTTTGCTTTGCACATACGCAGTTTAGTTTAACAGCACAAAATATCATCCATAATTATAGGAAGACCTTTCTCTGCTCTTTTTCTAATATATTGACATCTCTCTCGGCTTTAGAATCTCCCTCTAGTTTGTTGCTCTGGTTATTGACTGTTCTCTCCTTCCAAATGAGGGAGTTTAAGGGCTTCCTTCTTTGTTTGGACAGTATGCGTTCTTTCTGATCTCATAAGTCAATTTCTGAATTAGTAGAAATTGTCTCCCACTGAGTGTAAGGTGCTTTATCAACTCACATATCATCCCTGGTGCTGATAGGAATGATCCTTTTTTAGTCTTAACACTGCTACCATCCAGAATAGGATTTGCTAGCCATATTTACAGGTCTATATAAGTTTGCTTTTTATATAACTCTACATATGATTGCAGGGACGTTCAAATGATTGCTTTTGCTGTGGGTGATTTTCCATATGTATCTCCCTGTGGTGGGTGTGAATGAGCCTCTTTGCTTTAGCATCACCCATCTGGTGCATCTATGCCCATGCCCGTTCAATGGACAGAACACAAGGTAAAAGCGGGAACACATGGCAAACGTAGCTTGGGTTGAAAACGTGTCCTGCTCTTTCTTGGCCTTGCATTTATCCTGTAAAGCTTTTTCTGGATTGTTTAAAATCTTCTTTTGTCTACGTCTCTCCCCCCCACCCCAGCTTTTTATCCCTTTCATGGTTTCCTTGAAGGATTTCTCAAACTGCCTCAAAAATGGTGGGAAGTTACACCTTTATCAGATGGTCATAGTAGAACTCTTTATTGTCTCAGAGTGAAACTTATCTTTGGAAAAGGCTTAGGGATCTCAATCCTGTTAAGAGAGATAGAAGAGGTTAGCTCCACATCTGAGTAGCTCTGAGCGTCTGGGTGTTGCCTAACCCTGATTTTTTTCTTGCAGCCAGAAAAAAAGTGTGTCTTACAGTTCAGTGTCTGGGGTAAGAGATCACGCCCCCCCACACAGCCTCGCAAAGGCAGTTTCTCTAATGGCATCTTATTCTTTGCATTCTTTTAACATCCCTCCTCAAGGCGATAAGGAGTACAGAGAGTCTCATGAAACCTACTTCTGAATTTCCTTCTGGCTGTGATAGAGTCTGATGAGGCAGAGGACAAGAAAAGCTTGGGCCTGTTACTTCACCAACTAAATGTTTAGTTCCTTTGAATTTTCAAAACAGAACTCTTTTTTTGGATGATCTTCCATTTCTAGAATATCCTCTGCTTCATATTAGGAACTGCATATGTTTCACGGAGCCTGAGACATTTCTTTTGATTTGACACCAATTTTATCTGTGCCTTCAGTCACAGTTAGCTGGCTGTGGGAAGTCACTCTGACAGCTTTGCCCACACCTTTATTATTTCTCTTAAGATGTGTAAGTCTACATTTCACCTCTCTCCTGGAGTTCTATTAAGTAGTTTTCTTTCTTTCTTTCTTTTTTTTTTTCCTTGAAATGTATACCTTCAGCTACTTAGGCAACTAACTAGCTTCTGGCAAACAAGGTATCAGAGCTCATACAAATTGCAATTTTCCTTTGATTGGTAACACGATGAGTAGCACAGACTGCTGTTCTTCCTCCTTCATATTTTGATCTGGCACTTCAGGCAGGATGCTTATCCATGTAAGTCCAGGTCACAAAGCAGCCAGTCTACTAAAGACGCTTATCATGTGACATCTTCAGTTGCTCTTTCTTTGCAGAATAAAACTCAGCAGGTCCCTCCAAATCTTGATCCAAGACTTCAGGGTTCTTTCTGGCTTGTCAGATTCTATTCGTGCTCCTACTCTTAAATGCTGAGACAGAAATTAAGTACAGTCATTGACAATTTCAGTGCAAATGAAGTGCTACAACTCTAGCTTCTGTTCAGTTGGTGCCTTCTAATCAGGACCTTTGAAGGTGTGCCAGAGCTGTGACTCTGTCTTTACTGACTCAGTCCTTTCTGTCCAAGTGTGGGAGTTATTTAGCAAAGCAAATGAGGCGTCCTCAGGATTCTGCGTACTGTGTGCCCTGAAGTTTTGTAATTGCTGACTTCTCACCATCTTAATCAAGGACATGTTATACTCTGCCAGAAGTATCTGCTGCAGCAGGTAGTGGCTTCTCTTTTGATTGAGGGACAGAGACACCTCTCCAAAAGGTTTTACGACAACTACAAAAACAACAATAATGAAAAAAAGAATAGAAGCTCCTCTGGGCCTTATGAAAGCTGAAAGTCTTCATTTGTTTATTTGGCCACTCTTGCATCAGGAGACAGCCTGCAGAAAGGGTTTAAATGGCACCAAATTAGCCCATCAATGGTTTATCTCCTAGAAGATCCACTCAGATAGATGGCTTAAACCTTTTCAGCCAATTGGATCATGAGTGGGAAATTCAGGACCACATTCTTGAAGTGATCTTCTGCAATATCAGGTGCAATATTGGGTGATTCAGTGTGCCTTCTGCAACCAAACAAAAAGGGGGGGAGTGCAAAAGAGCTTGAGAAATGTTACCTTCCAAAGCCAACCTTCTTCTGGGTCTCTACTCCAAAAGAGTCTTATTAGATAACTTTTTGTACTAGGGCCTGCAGTTGTCAGAGCCAAGATCAAAACACCTACTGCGCTTTGGTCAAGCTCTCAAAGATCACCTGAACAGCATCTTTGAGGGGAGTTCTCGTTTGGTTGTCGGTAGAGTTGTTGCATGGACTTCGGTCTGTGACCTGTGGCTTGGACAGTTGCCCATTCCCGTTTTTCCTTTTGTCTCTGAGTCTTCCTCCAACGATCTGTGGGAGTTACAAGACGCTGAAATACAACAGTTAGTCAAGTCAGTCACCGAGGGCGGCAAGTCAGTCG
>KL285599.1:8783-21283 GCA_000699545.1 Podiceps cristatus
TATATTTTAAGGATTCAGATGATCTATTAATTCATCTAATCTATTCTAGACATTTTCTAAAAAAAAAAAAATAGGAACAAAAAAGATGGACTGTAGCATTTACAAAATTTTGGATCAGGTTCTGTCCTAAGCTATTGACGTTTTCTAGGACAATACGTTTACCCTGTGGTTTAACTGAGGAGGAGTTTGATCTATTGACTTTTTGCTAGGTCTGGACTTTCAGTAATAGATTTTGGGAATTTTTATAGACTACTGAGGATGCAAATAAGGACGACTGCAATTTTCAAAATCAGTAGTAACTTCCACTGATGTTAGTGGAAGTTACTATCCTGCCCCAATATTCTTGAAACATGTTTGACGTTCAAAGTGAAAGTGTACTCCCAATAGAAATACTGGGACTAATAAAATTTAAATTGGTCATATTCTAGCTTCAGGTACATCACTCTAAGTTTCATGTGTGAGTAATAGTCACAGGCATTTTGAAATTAACATATACAAGCTTATATACAATCCTAAATATTCAGAATACTTTTGTAATCCTTAACAGGATAGTTAAATAAAGTAAATCTGTAAATCTAAATCTTTTTTTCTAGGTGAATATAGTAGCAATATCTCACCAATTTTCTAATGACTTGCTGAAAAGGTATATTGTTTCTGGGTTCTACAGTTCAAACACTAAATGGGTATATCAGAAAACAAGATCCTTTTCATTCATAGTACATGCAACCCAAGAACTGACTGATTAAAATTTAAAAAAAAAAAAAAAAAAAAATGGTCTTATGTGTGACTTACTTTGAAACTTTCTCCATTTATGTTTACCGAGAACCCCATGACATTTGAAGATTGTTCATTCTGCAAATGTGGTACCTATTTGAATTGTATTTCACGGAGCTTTTCTTGCCTGTTTGCTCTGTCTGTGTATTGATTCATAATATATACATGTTTATTTCATTAGTCTATATGCAGCCCTCAGTGGAAACAGATGAAACTAGATGTACTAATAGATGTACTCATTAGACATTTTAATGTAATATGTTAAGAGTATCTCCTTGTATATCTTGAATAAAATTACTCCTTAGGCTTTATTATTATTACTACTACTTTATTGCTATTGCTATCTATGTCTCATCCAATACTTTGCAGCATTAAAACTAAAAAACTTCTGGGGTGAATAAAATATCTGTGGTTTGCACTTCAGTGCATTTTCATTTTTACAAGAGTGAAAAAAATAATAAAGCTACAGTACAGATGGTGAAATATTCTTCTTTTCTACCAGCAGGGAATCAGATAGCACTAAGTAATACTTTGCTAACAATACAGTGCTAAATGGAGTTTACCTCTGCATATAAATCCCCATCTATTTTGATACACGTATACTGTATAATATTTCTCTGTTTTTATTCTAATTTACAGCCTGTTTAGGAATAGACATTGTAGCTATGGAATCACATATTCTTATATTTAGTCTTATTAATTATTTTTAGTTTGTTCTGTCTTAGAAAAGGCAAGCAGCTTTTGGGGATATAAAATCCAAAATACTCCTCTTGCCCTGTTCAGAATGACAATATTATATGGAAAGCTGTCAATATACAGATATTTTGCCTTTTTAATTATGCAAAGATCTATGTGTAACTCTCCTGCCCTTCTTTTGGCAGAATTATGCATCTAACAATACACTACATCTCTTTCCATTTTGCAGCCCTGATAATTAAATGGACAGTCTTCTTGTTAAACAGGCATCCCAAGTATTCCTGTGTCTAAAGATGGGGGATCTGTTAATTCTGCCTGATACATAGAGAATCCACAATGGCTTCTGTAACAAAGACTGAGATCAAACCTGTCTGCACTAAGTAACTTTTAAATAGCAAATGCTTAATTTTTCTAGACTTTCTAGATAGGAGCTTCTGAAGCCTCCAGAGGGAAGAGCTGTCCAACAAAGACTAGGAAAGTGAAGTATGTCAATTAGGCTGAGTGCATGCCATTCCGTATTTAAAAAATTATATATCCTTACCCATCTGGGTTTCTTACCAAAATCTCTGTTAATATCCCCACAGAAGTGGCTTAAATTGCTGTCTCCAGAAAGGGGCCTGTTTCTAGGGATAAACAGTGAGATACACATCTTTTGTACCTAAGTTCTACAGATTCATAATCAGAAGTCTTAGAAATTACTTTGAAAATTGTAATATCAGGATGTAATTAGCCCTATATGGGACAACAGCTATGCATCTATCATGTTGACTGAAATCTCTGCTTCCCTTGGCCTTTTTGAACATCCCCATGATCATTCATTATGTGCAAAATTATTTCAGTACTTTCCCCCATAGTAACAGTAAGTGACAGCATTCTCTGTACTTCGGCATTGCAGCCCTCCTATGCCATTCAGTTCTAAGAAATGTAAGCAGCCTTTATGTACATAAAAAAAAATTTCAATTAAGTATTGTGTCCCATTTTTCAGCACAAGTATTACCTTCCAGCAATAAGGAATAAATCGCTTTATATCTAGGAAAATACCCAAGGTAATTCAAGTCATTCTTACTATTGTGATCCTTGTCCCTATGATACAAAATGTACTGGCTCTGCAGTTATTCTATAAGGCTGATAAAAGATAAAGAATTTCCCTTTACAATATTTCTAATATTTATGAAGACATACCTTGGGTTTATTCAAACCTTTTTTTCTAATCTAACAAAGAGTCCATTGTGAATTTGGATGAGAGAGGTATCAATTTAATACATGTGAATTAATGTATGGGTCATCTTAGCGAGAGTCAGAAAAATGTTGTTTCCTGCATATCTAGGGAGCATAAGCCAGTTGCAGTTGAATATGGTCTATTTTGACAGAATGTAATCCATACACAAATCCCATTACTGCAGTAGGAGGGTAAAAATTAATGTGATCAGCCCCAATTATTTTAATAAGAGCTGACAAAATTCTATAGTAACAACTGAAATTTTAAACCTTTTTTTTTTTTTTTAGCTTAACTACTAAAACCAGTTCTTAAGGTTTAATAATAAAAATTTTTAGATGCTTCTGCAAATTTATCTGGATCACTATGAAGTTACATGTTTCTCCTCGAAGCTAATAATCCATTTTGACGTGTCAATCCAACCTCTATTTCTGAATTCTCAGATTTCTGCATTCTTCCTTTGATATTCTGAAGTTTTGACTGCATCTGAAAGGTCTGCCATCTCCTGTGATGGGGAATAACACTAAAGTCACAAGTCAACAAAATGTCTAGCTCTCTCTCATAGTTTCTTATTGGAAATAAAGTCAAAGTGCTCTTCAGGAAGAGGATGGTCACAAAATCACTATCTGAAGACACATTAGGAGACAGGAGAATTTGAAGATGCCTTGATTGTAAAAGCTACAATGAGGGCTAAATGGTGTGGATGTAAAAGAGAATATGCGAGAAGTTGTTGCATATGACTTGCAAAAAGCATAATAACAATATTGAGGCTACGATATGTGCAGAGGTGTAGCAAGGAATCAGACATTTCAGAGAGGGAAAACAGAGTAAGAAGAAACCTCCAAGGTAAAAGAAGTTGAAATATGGGGATGGAGAAAGGCCAGATATTCAAAGAGAGCTAGAGATAGTAGGTATTAGAAGAGAAGTCTGATGATTTACCCCAAGAGTAAATGGAAATGTGTCCCACATTTTTCAGATAGAAAGAAATGATACCAGTTCTTTACATTCAGCTAGTAGGGTGGTTGCACTGCACACATATACATGTAAATGTATATATGTATTCAGCTATATTATAGCTGAATCTGTATATCTGAAGCTAGAATAATAACGAAAATTTCTTGGCTTCAAGAACCTTTGAATTGGCAATGCATAACTTTGCAATCCTAAGGAAAGATAAGGAAGTCAAGAAAATAAGTCCAGAAAAATATTTTTCATTGTCATCATTTAATGTAAATGTCTTGACAGTTTTCTGAAGGTCTGACTTGGTACCTGAACATTTCAAAGAGCAATAGTGTAAACATGAAGACCAGAAGCTGAGTAGCTGCGTCATGGATCTGGTATTGCACGGCTGCATGACAGCCTTTCACAATTTCAAGCTTAGCTAGCTGATCACTCCTATATCACTTTCTCTCAGCCAGAAATCCAGTTTGAAAAAAAACCCTACGAATGGAAAAGAAACAGGATAACAGTACCATACTTTCATAGGCCTATGCATTAGGGTTTGTAATTGTTACTCTGCAAGCCCGATACATGTTCTGTTTATTATTGTGTAAAGATTACTTCGGATTGATAGCTACAAATCCTGTCAATACACAGAAACAGACCACGGGACCTCTATCCGATTCAGGTTGAAAGCAGCTTCTGTTTACTTCAGTGGAATTTGGCCCATGTATTTAACTCCATCTTGTGCAGCTGCATCAGAGCATAAAGCATAATATTATTCAATCATCCCATCATGACAAAAATCATCAGTGACCTAACTGATAAAGGAGTTTCCATTGGAGCTATATATAACATAAGGAGTACGCAAAATAAGACAAATGACATTTGATAGTCTTGATTAGTGCAAAAAGTAATAAGAGGATCCTCTCAATGATATGAAAAGACTTACCATTGGAATGGGGGTATTTGAAGAAGAATTGTTATACACCCTAAAGAAATTTAAACAATTTTTGTAATGGTTATAGCACATCAGTGATATTTTCCTGATTTGGAAAAATGATTGTAACTCGCTGGAAAGGTTTATTATGGAGCTGAATAATTTATACCTCACCATTATATTTGATGGAAAGCAGAGTCAGAAGATTGTTAACTGATGTAAGTCAGGCACTGATTTGATCCCAGTGACAGCGGAGCATATTTTGGTTTTATGTGGAAGACATAGAAATAGTCACTGAAAAAAAAAAAAAAATCTTAATTTTTTTAACAAAGGCCTTCAAAATAAGAGAAAAATGTATATAATAATTACATTACCACAAGATATGACCATACTCGTCAAAGAAGGGGTTGTTTGTCCATAACAAAATCCTCTGCCGTAGCATTATGGCAACACAAATGTGTAATACTATGACTAATAGAAGCAGGCTTTTTGGCATCAGAGGATTTTATAACCTCATTTCACAGAGTTTTGGGCAGTTTTCAGGAACAAGAGCAACCCAAAACTAAAGAGAAATACTCTGGAAATTCTGTATTTAGCACAGCCAGGTCTACTGTTAGGGAAACCAGCAGAAAACAGCAATGAGTGCTGTCTCTCAAGGGTCTGTACTGGCACCAATACTATTTAATATCTTCATTAGTGACATAGATAGTGGGCTTGAGAGCACCCTCAGAAAGTTTGCAGATGACCCCTAGTTGAGTGGTACAGTCGATAGGCTAGAGGGAAGGGATGCCATCTAGAGGAGCCTTGAGAGGCTTGAAAAGTGGGCCTGTGTGAAAATCATGAAGTTCAACAAGGCCAAATGCAAGGTCCTATACCTGGGTCTGGGCAATCCCCAGTGTCAATACAGACTGGGGGATGAAGGAGTTGAGAGCAGCCCTGCAGAGGATGCAGGTTTAGATTGCACATAAAGAAGGAACTTTATAGGATGAGGGTGGTAAAACACTGGAAGGGGTTGCCCAAAGAATTTGTGGTTGCTCCATCCCTGGAAGTGTTCAAAGTCAGGCTGGACGGAGCATTCAGCAACCTGATCCAGTGCAAGATGTTCCTGTCTATGGCAGGGTGTTTAGACTAGATGATCTTTAAAAGTTCCTTCCAACCCAAAGCATTCTGCCATTGTATGATTCTATGATCCCTTTGGCTGAACAACCACCTATGGAGTTCTTGATAGAAAGTTTCTATCTTTATATATCATTCTCAAGAAAGTCATTATCAGAGTATGAGCCCCTTGGGGTACTGCTCACATTAGTGATCCCAATTTGAACTTTCATGGGCCATTGTAGGGGCAAACCTGGCACTCTGTTCAATGACCAAGAGACGAGGTATTCTACAATGCTGACAAGATGTCAGAATAAAAATATTTGCTGACAGAAGTCAGCAATTGGTTTGTTAGACATTTTCACTTGTGTTACAGTCTGTTAATAGGACTTAGAATGTATATTGGCATATTTCGTGCCTAAATACTGAATCAAAAATATATTTGCTGAAAGGCCAGTAGTTGCTGAAAGGCCAGTAGTTGCTTTTAAAAGGTATAAAAGATACTAAATATCTCCTGCTACATGGTAATGATGCTAAACATATCAATAAAAGTCATTTCCTAAGTAGTCTTGTGCTAAAGTGCCTTTTTCTCCTAACCACAAACAGTTTATAACATGACATTTAGATAAAATTCACTTATCCACTCCCTGGCTGGAGTCTTCAGATAAAACAGATATGCCACCTTAGTGACCATTATATATTTATTAAAGTGTCCCTGTGTTACAGTTTATGCTGGAGCGAAAGCCATGTCTGCAAAAATCTGAGTTTCTGAGCATGAAAATTGACCTGGGAGGAATGACACATCTCCACTTGGAAGAGAACATTTGTCTGAAAGGTAAACCTGACTTAAAATCTGACATAATGTAGACAGGCACAGAGTGCTTACCATAGCTGGGTAGCAGACACATGTGTAACAGCTGCATAAAGAAGCCTGCAGAAAGGTCCTCAGGCTAAAATGTCCCTCCCCTCCACATTGACCCTCTGTAGAAGGATCTTCAGGGTCGACTATGAGCAACATATGGAGCAGAATGAAGCCCACATAATCCAAGGGGAAATGGTTAGCGACCTGTTACACCATTTAGACACACACAAGTCCATGGTGCCAGATGGGATGCACCCAAGGGTATGGAGGGAGCTGGTGAACGTGCTCACCAAGTCAATTCTTTCCATCATTCATGGGCAGTCCTGGTGAACCAGGGAGGTCCCAGAGGACTGGAGGTTAGCAAATGTGATGCCCATCTACAAGATGAGCTCTAAGGAGGATCTGGAGAACTACAGGCCTGTCAGCCTGACTTTGGTGCTGGGGAAGGTTATGGAGCAGGTCATCTTGGGTGCCATCACATGGCATGTGCAGGATAACCAGATGATGAGGTCCAGTTGGGTTTATGTAAGGCAGGTCCTACTTGACTAACCTGATCTCCTTCTGTGACAAAGTGACCTGCATACTGGATGAGGGAAAGGCTGTTGATGTTGTCTACCTAGACTTTGGTAAAGCCTTTGAAACCATTTCCCACAGCATCCTCCTGGATAAACTGGTAGCTTATGCTTGAAAGGAGGTTGTAGCGACGTGGGTGTCAGTCTCTTCTCCCAAGTAACAAGCAATAGGAAGAGAGGAAATGGCCTCAAGTTGTGTCAGGGGAGGTTTAGATTGGATATTAGGAAAAATTTCTTCTTCACCAAAAGGTTTGTCAAACATTGGAACCAGTTGCCCAAGGAAGTGGTTGAGGCACCATCCCTGGAGGTATTTAAAAGACTTGTAGATGTGGTACTTAGGGACATGGTTTAGTGATGGACTTGGCAGTGATAGATTAACAGTTGGACTTGACTATTTTAAAGGTCTTTTCCAATCTAAATGATTCTATGATTCTAACATAGCAGCTATTCACAGGAGGAAAATATGAGTATATCCATTGCTTGGGGTGTTGCACAGGCTGCACTTACTTGGACAGGATTTAGACTTCTGTCAATCAAGCCATTTGCTCTCATAGGGTATGATTCCCACACAGTTGTTTGGGCCATATGAGATTGCATGAGCTGTCTGAGTGCCAGCTAAAGCTACAGATGTCTTCGGGTCTCCTGTATAGCATGTCACATTTAGTGAATCCACATAGACATCTTGGACACCCCAGAGTATCTGAAAAGGCAGTAGATTTTTCAGAAAAAAAAAAAAATCTTGACTTATGAGCTTTGCTCTTCTTTTTCTCTTCCTTTGTTCCACTTTGTACTACTTTGTACCACTTTGTGGTAGGGGGTGGGGGGAATGAGTGAGCAGATGTGTGGTGCTTGACTGCCTACCAGGGTTAACCCACAACAATATGACATGACTAAAAATATTATTCTTGTACTCAGTCTTCTGCCGGGCTGTCAGTGGATTCCAGGTTTTCATTCCCCATGCTTAAGAGAGGGTGGAAAATCAGGAAATCTAATGATATCGATTGGCAAACAATTGGCAAGTTACGTGCTCGAGGCCAGACTCTGAAAAGTAGTCACACTGTTGCTTGTCCAAATTAATCTTGGTTTACTGGCATTTACCCTTGGCTACAGTGCTGAACATGTCCTAAATCACTCCACAACAGAACAGTGTATGTTAGAGGACAGAATGTATTGCGGCCAGGTTCTCTTGGGTTGCACTCTATTAATGCTCCAAGGGAGTACATATTGGACTCTGTTGAAGGGTATGTTGTCTTCATTTTGGTTTTGCTCCATTCCTGGAAGACTTTTTTTCCCCCCTTCTCTCTCTGCATTTTCCAAACAGAGAGCCGCTTAACAACTGCCTTTCAGCAAATTAAAACATGAATGGGTAAACAAAGCAGATGTGGTTGAAGACACTGCAGTATAAGCCACAAACCCCGCTTTGATCTTAAGAGACGTAAGCAGTGGTGACATATCTGCAGAGGCTGTTTGAGAATTAGGCAATGACCACCAGAAGTTGCTGACTCTATAATCAAAATTTCCCATTCAGTACGTTCCATCCCAATAGTCTTGCAGTTAATTTCTATCTTTTTTATTGGAAATTATATTTTACTGTTATTTAATGAGAGGCTTCTGAAATTATTAGTCATCTGTAATCCATTAAAAATGGCAGAAATTAATTTCTTCCACAGATATGACCAAGGGCCAGATTCTGCAATGAACTGTATAACCTGTGAAAGTTTATTGAGGTCTCTGGAGTTGTCTGGGCTGTAAATTACTGAATCATGTGGCGCAGAAACTGCACAAGGGAACAGAAAATGAGACATCGGTGAGTTTCACACATCTCTGTCCAACACTACAAAACCCTAAACCCATTTGCTGAGTAATAGTTGAGGGCCCTGGACTTTGGATCTACTGAATCCCATCTAGGTTACTGTAGATCTGGGCCTAATACCAGGTGAGATTTTTGGGTTGGAAATATCAAGTGGGCATAGGTGATTCCCAAATACCCAAGTCCTGAGAGATAACCCTGTCTGTGGCATTTCCGCTTTTAGCTAACTTGGTGCCACTCCTTCCCAGCACAGTGACTTACACAGCACCAGCCTGGAGCAGCTGTAATTCTGGATCTTATCAGAAAAGGGTAAGATCTTAGAGTATGCCTAATTCTCCTTGTGCCCTGCATAAAACACCTGGGTACCTCATGCAGTAATCCAGGCTGCACTTTGAGGCCGAATTGGAGAAACAATATGTTGCAACACCTATCCATGTGGTGCCAACCCCTCAGCCTGAAAGCAACAGTGGTTAATACCGGTTCAAGCGTAATCAGGCAGCCTGTTAGGTTCCTTTCTTCTCTTGAACTGCATTTTTAATATAATAAAGCTTCTCATTCAGCGGACTAAGTAAGGAATGATCCAACGTATAATTTTTTGTGAGACCCAAACTGCTGCTATTGACAAACACTGAAGGCCAATAGAAAATGTCCTTGGGCACCTCTAATAAAGGAAGCACTTCTTCGTATGTTGAAAGGATGCAGAGTTTATTTATGTGCTTACACCCTGAGTGGAAGAGGATAGTGTAAAACAAAGTGGGCTTGACAGGGACAGCTAGCCCATGAAAAAAAACATGACTGTTCCTTAAACAGACTGCACCCTATTAGCTATTTATTTTACTATTTTTCTTTATGATGGCCGTGGAGTAGTTCTCCCCAATACATATTTTTCACATCACGCATTTGGCATGTAATACGGTTTCTGAAGGTGGCTAGTATGCAGTTGATTAATTAAAGAGTTGCCACTGAAAAGAGCCTTCTTTCAGTATGACCTGGCGACTGACTGCTTGAAGGAAAGTAATGTGTGGCTTGGATATAAAAATCACCAACTGAAAAGTTTCATGCAATTGACTTGACAGAATTATATAAAGCTAATCCCTCAAGCAAGAGTTGCTTTTCTTTCTGTTCCCCAATCCTATCTCTTTCTCTTTCTAAAATCTGTTTTTACTGTTTTTTATTCTTTTTTTTCTGTTGCACCCAGAGGCTGCACCAAGATTGAGGGCTGTTGCATTAACAAGGGGAAAACAAATCCTAGCATGCCCAAATCAGACAGGCTACTTTGATGAACAAATGTGTTGAAATTCCAGGTAAATATTTCTTATTTGAAATAAAACAGAGAAGGGCAGAGGGAAACATTTTTATGTGTATTATTTTTCATTATTTTATTTTTCCTCTTCTTTTATTTCGTTTATATTTCTCTTTATTTTCCTCAAGCCTACTTCCAGTTATTAATTACAAACAATTTCACAGCTTGAGATGGATGCCATATTTAACTAGCCCTTCAGATAAATCCAGTTCCACCAAAGTATTTAGATTTTTTGGTTTTTTTTACATCCAGACAATTTATATGGAAAAGATCAAATAAAAGTTTGTAACCTGCTTGTTAAGACTTGTCCCATAGTGCTTATAGTACAAGCTGTTGGCATAAGACACTTAGTCTTCCCTTCTTTCCTCCTCATGAGTGTTGGAGTGAAATGTAATATTTGAGAACTGACCTCAGGTCCATCTTTTTAGACATATTATATATGAGACTATTATTGCAATGGCTTAAAATCTCATAATATTTAATAAATTCAAGCTCATAACTCCCCAGTGATTTACAGTAGTAATTGTTCATAGTGTTCCACAGTTTCCCATATTAAGTCATCCCAAATTCTAAGAACTTCCAATTAAAATTTGCTTGAGCAAATTGATAAACAAAATGCTGCTTCTTTCAGAGTATTAGTAATAAAAAGGAAAACTCCTTTGGGGAGATATTAATACAGGCAAAGGCTCCACATGCTTTCCACAAGAGGTGAAGTCTACAGCTCTCAGGTTGAAGTCCATCATTTTATGTAGTTACTTCTTTTCATCCACTGTATAGTTTTATTATGTTAGGAAAAAACTTCTTACAATTCTAAGTGTGGGAACAGTGGCTTTCAGATAGATTTTTGAGCCTGAGAGTTAAATATGTTTGAGGACAAGCAATGTAAAGCTTGGGAGTTTTAAGAATGCCAGCAACAGAGGTGGCTAGATAGAGGTGGAATAAAACCACAGGGATATCATAGGAAGAAATGCATGAACCAGGGAAATTCCAAATAAATATGAAAATATAACTGAATGAATGGGAGTTGTTCAACAGGAACTTTATCAATTGGTTTAAGCGGATGCTGGCAAATTTTGGCTTCAATGCCATAAGAGCAGGGAAAAGAGCAAATATGATAGGATGAGGAGCAGATTAAGGAGAATTAGAAATGATGAAGGGTATATACTGGTTTTTTTCACACTGCATTTGTTATAAAATATTTCAACTTTTCCTTTGAAAAGGGACTACAGTGGAAGAGTGTACTTTTGTCTCTATACATTTTTGCTTCTGAACTAGTTTCCTCTAATTGAGCATCACAGGTGCTTAACAAAATAAAAATAACTACATTTCAGCAATGTTGGGCTACTTAAACTTTTTCAGATGAAATAAGAATTTCACAAACATTGATTCAACCTCTTATCGGAGCTTAGTTAGACACTTACTTGATGCTCTTAGTAAATTCACTCTGGTCAACCTGAACAACATCTCAATTAAACATCTTCCTCTCTAAACATCTTTTGCAGTGCTCCCTGGTATTCTTCTTCCAGTCCTGACCTCTCTTTCTATTATGACTCCATTCACATCTTTTAGATGCTGCTGTTTCTGGCACCTTTGGATAAAATATGTTGTTCACAGCAAACTGGCTGGCAGGTATGGGCTCTCCTGTTATTTTTACTCTTGACTCAGAGCACAAAGCACTTCAGAAGAAAAGCCTCACAATAGTATAGCTTGTATATATGTGATATTGATCCTCTTCCCAGCTACGCAAAGTAAAGGATATGTGCATTGTTTGTGAGATACATAGACCTGTACAATCTTGGCGCAAAGGTGTTTTCCTGGGTATATTCTAGGAAGTCAGCAGCAGGGAGATGATTGATTTTTTTCTTTCTTCCTTTTCTTTCAGGTGGAGCCGAGTAGCATTAAGAATAACCTGAAACAAGTGTAAAGCCCATTCTCCTGGGTCAGCTTCATCCTCAAGATGGTAGAATTATTGGGCTAGTGTAAATGTTGAACATTCAGAGGTTTCCCTTTTAATTGTGCACAAACGGTGGTGAGGATGAGGGGGAAATGAGCTTTTGTACAGCTCCCAGCTTCCCTTTAATTCACACACAAAGGCACACACACAGAGCCATACCCTGCTGTTAACAGAAGATTCTATGAGCCTACAAATATATCACCCTAGTGATGGGCAGAAACTGGATCATAGCAGAAACTGGGAGCTTTTGTTAGATCTCTCAGGTGCAGTTTCCATGTGGGGTTTCTCCAACTGACCACTGGAGAATTTTTGACATGGAGATCACTCCTGCTTTCTAAC
>KL285599.1:26283-42427 GCA_000699545.1 Podiceps cristatus
ATTACTAGCTAAAAAAGAGCCAATATGGTTGCCTTCCAGTGCATGTGGTGACAAGGGCAGGAATAAAATGCTTCTTTTTATAAGTTTATAGTTATGTTTTGTTTGGGGTTTGCTTTTTATTGTTTTCACTGGTGACATGCACAAATATACACATGTGGCAATAATTAATAAAAAATTATTTTACTTCAAACCACGATCTGAATTGGACTCTGAAATTTCCCCCAGTGCACTTTGGAAAGTCCACTGCACTAGTAGCACATCTTCTGAGATAAACTGTGGTCCACCTGACATCCTTGTTTTAACAGCACACACACTAGTGTTTCCATCTGAGCCAGAAAGAAACACGAACCTTTTCTTTAAGACAAGCCTTTTTCATTAAGAGATGCCAAGGTGAAGAACAAAAGTAAACTCTTCACCAGGCAGCTTGAAGACAGAACATGAAAGCAGCAGCGGGCATTGCTGGGGGTTGCCCTTTGCCACCCTCCCCTACCCCGGGTACCTGACTTGTACCTCTCTGTTAGTCAGGCAGAGCAGCAACAATCTGAAGTAAGTGCGTGCTCAAATTCCATATATAGCTAAAGGAGAGGGTGGCGTGTCTTTGAAAGCCTACCGAGAAGTCCCGTCTGGCTGAGTTTAGGTACAGAAGTTAGGCAGGGAGGCTGTCCCTCTGGAAGCCCTCAAAAGCACACATCTCCCATGCTTGCGCGGAAAGTTTTGGCGCTTCCTTTGGGAAGCCTGATTCAATAGGCAGTTAAATGCAGATGCAAGTTTGGTGCCCGAGTGGGGTAGACCATTGTAGCCTCTGACAACAAAATGGCTGAAGCCTGCGAGCTGGGACTTTACTGAACTGAATTTGTACAACGCACATGGGGAATTCCATAACTGCAGCAGCTAACGATCCTTAAATTAGCTTTGCTGAAATAATCACGAAAAGGAGAAACTGAGCCCACCGTTCCAGTATATTGCTTTTTCCTTGCAAAACAGACATAGTTAAACCATCCTAATTGTGCACAACAGCCAGCATAGCTATTTTTGCAGGTAAATTATAATCTATTCAATAACTCAGAAAATATTGATTTACTTTAGTATCTTTATAAATATTTTGAGTAACGAAAAAAATCTGCATTTGTTTAGTTGAAGTTACTGTCTGTTGTAAAATTTGACTGAAGCAGATCCCTAATCTAGACCATTTAACACTGATTTAACTCTTGCCTACTTTGATTTTATTTGCTAGTAATTTACTGCTTTAAGTTAAACTAATAAATACATTCACGCATATTTGAATATTTATGAAACCAGCTTAAACAAATCTGTATTAAAAAGCTGAATCAGTTTAGCTAGATTCATTTAAACCAGTGTAAGCTTTCCTCATGGCATGGACACAAATTTATTAAAAAATTGTAGATTATATCATGAAAATAATTACCACCTTTCTCTGGCAGGACACAAACCAATATTGCTTATTTGCTTGTTTTAAGGAAATTGCCAGCACTTTCTTATTAAATTTATTTTGTTGTTAAGAATACATGATTTATACAGTGAATCATATCTACCTTCAGACTCATCATCAGTATGAAGAAACGCTACCAGAACAATCAAATTCAATTTCTTACAAGAGTGTTTTTGCAACGTCATTAGAATCCCCTTGAATATTGATGGTGAGGCACATGTGGCTCATAGTACCGAAGGAGTTGTACCTATATTGTCTTCTTTACTATGATGTCAAACATTGTATACAATCTGCTTTAATAAATCTTTTGCTTCTGTCAAAAGCAAATATATTCTAAAGTAAATTTAAAAGTAAGTGAACCATTTCTCCCTATGTATAATCTGCAAAGTTGCCATTGTCTACACATCATACATGGGAACCTGGTGCCTTCAGAATAGGATAAAATGTTACGATTTTGTACAACAAAAGTTGTCACAGAAATAATTCATGAAAACCATAAAGAATGGAATTCTTTACCAGCACGAGTCTCTTTTTTTTTTTTTTTTTTTTATCTTAACTGTGCATAAGAATTGTTCATAAACTTATTTTCATTGGGTCCCTATCTTTAGTTTTTGTTTAAAGAATTTAATTTGTCATTCCAGGGTTTACTTTCTGGTTTTGATACTTTCCCGTTATGGTGGGGGAACTGGGAAGTTTTTCGTGCCATTGGAGCATAACTCTCTAAAAACTATGGAGCACATCACATAGAATCATAGAATCATAGGATCATAGAATGTTTTGGGTTGGAAGGGACCCCCAGAGCCCATCTAGTCCAACCCCCCTGCAGTGAGCAGGGACACCATTACCCAGATCAGGTTGCTCAGAGCCCCGTCCAACCTGGTCTTGAATGTTTCCAGGGATGGGGCATCCACCACCTCTCTGGGCAACCCATTCCAGTATTTCACCACCCTCAACATAAAGAGTTTCCTCCTTATATCCAGCCTAAACCTATCCTGTTTCAGTTTAAAACCATTACCCCTTGTCCTATCACCGTTGTCCCTACTGAAGATTTTCCTCATCTTTCCTATAGGCCCCGTAACTGAGAAGCCTCCACTTCACCCCTTGGGTTATGCACCTTCCATTGCCGAAAGGCAGAATTCCCTTAGTGGATGTCAACATTACCTAATGACCTTGTTTTGATTTGGCCGCTAAATTTAGGGAAGGGTATCTAAGCAAGATTCACCATGCTTGTTGTCTTTCCTGCTTGAGAAAAGTTCACCACAACACAAATGTTTAGAGTTATACAGTGAGTCTACAAGACTACAGTACCTGTTAGTGTCATGGATTGGTTCATTGTAATGTGATTCCTGAAGGTAGCTTCCATAATCTGTTCTTTTTCCAAGATACTTGTCTTTCTTTCCTTCAGTGGAAAAGTGACTAACGGAGAGACATTTTTCTTAGAACTGATCATGATTTCAGAACTCATGGATGATTCTAAGGTAGCAATTTTCTTTTATTTACCCTGCAGTGTTGAATTTCAGTTCATAGTGTGGTTAAAGCACTGAAACACTCTGCTGTAAGTTAATATTAAGAAATCTCTGCTTCATCCTACCACATTTTAAATTCTATATTTTCTTTCTGTTCTATCTGGAACAGTCACTTAAAGACCAAGATTGAATATGTGCATGTATACATTACTGTGGTAAATTTTTTGCTATCTTAGTGTGGAAAGGAAGATTTTAATGTGTTCTTATGAAACCTCTTTTGGGAGCCCTCTTGAAGCATAGAAATAAATTGAGAATATCACGGTTTCAATATCAATCTTGGGCAGGTCCTGTACAGCACCTCCTAGCAAGTACTAAATGCTGTTTAACGTCCACCTACTAAAAATAGGTATTCCTTTCACCAAAGCAGAAGGCAGCCTGCTTTCATCAAGGTTTGAGACCAGGAGATATATGCATGTGCAAGTAATATACTGCATATGCCACATCCAGGTTCCAAAGCTCACTGACATTAAATTTTGGTTTCCTCATTTACTCTAGATTTACGTTTAAGCAACCCAGACTTTGGATCTGTGCAAATAGTTTGTGTATGGGAGAGTCCCACTGGGACTGTGAAGGGAAACCCATAGAAGGTTTCACATTGACATTTCAAAGGCTTCTGCATCAAAACTGTGCTCTCTGTCTATGAATAGATATCCCTTGCTCAAAAATTAGTCACTCCTTCCCCCTCCCCATCCTGCCTTCTCTGCAAAAATTCATAATAGATCTGTTTATGTCTGAAGACCTTCTGCAAACAATATTATTGCTCTGTCTCCCCGAAGGCAACTTAACTAAGACTTGTTCAGCCTATTATGGCAGATACCTCTTTTATACAAAATCTCAAGAAAAAAATTCCCTTCCTGAGGAGATTGTATCGTCCAGACAGACAAGCCATATCCATGCTAAGAAAAATGTAGCCACAAAAAGGTTGGGTTTGTGTTTCATCTTATCTGTCCTTTGACTTCTGGGTCTGGTAGTCACCTTTCAAATTAACACCCTTAGGTCTTAGGCCCTGATTCTCTAGACTACTTTTAGATGTTAATGTTGAGAAAAGAAAGTGAGCTAGGCACTAGAAGCAACCATTTGTCTCTTTAAAGGGCATCTGGGCAACTAGCTCAGGTGAAGATCTTGTCCACACACTGACCTGGAATTCATAGGTAGTGGCAGGGCTAGAAATGAAACCGGACCTCTGTGATCCCACCCCATTGTCCCACTATGACAACTTGCTGCCTCTGAGTTCAGGCTACAGAAGGACAACATTCAGCTATAGCAAAGGAGCGTAAAAAGAAAGGCAGGTTGCTCCTATTAGGTTTAAGAGAGCAAGGCACTACAAATTTCCGTCTATGGTGATATGCTCTGACAAACACTTTACATTTAATTAACAGGACCAAATTCTCCTTTAATTTATGCAAGTGAAGCCCTATTGGCTTCAACAGAGTTAGCTCTGCTGTAACAGAGAGAAGAATTTGGCCCAGCATCTGTAATAAATCATTAATGGGCATGTAGTAAGATAAGTTTTAATGATTAATTAACAATGTATTTTTTGGAGAAAAGTATTCTTAACATGCCCTTAATGTATCAAGTGATAATTACTATATTAAAAGCCTACTGATTAAAGCAATTAATTATATGCTTAATTTATTTACTAATTAAGCTTTAATATATGTATAGTTAAGTAATTGCTAATGAGTATTTCACATTTGCTGAACAGGTCTGGCAGTAATTACATGGGAAACACTATAAAAGGATTCTTCTAGTGATTCTATGAAAAAAATGCAAAATTCTTTGGAATTTTTTTTTTTTTCTCTTTTTTTTTTCCCCCCCATAAATGAATTACTTGGCTTTCCTTTTTATCCCTGGTGAATGGAATGTTACTACAATGCAATCTTCATAGGTCTGAAGAGGCAGTGTTTCTGGATGAATATGATGAAATCTGCTTCTGAAGCACAACTCAGTCATGCCTACAAGAAAACAGCAACCTTCCCCCCTTGTGCAAGCAGAGCTTAAGCCTGCAGTTTTCTAAATTAGTATTGAAATCTTTTACTTGGGCAAAATTTCAGCTGATGTTAATGGGAGTTTGCTATGTTAGGACCACATCTATTTGTGCTTTGGTTATGGCAAGAACCTTTGGCTTCTGAGATGGCTTCTTATGTCTTTAATTCATATGCAATGCAAGAGTGAAATATGCATCCTTCAGTCGGGTATAGGTTCCTTAAATCTTAGCACACACAGTATCTATTGTTGCAGTCCTTACTTTAAGTCTTATTCTTTATGCAGAAAGAACTCCAATTATAGCTGGTTAAAGGATCACTTTTAGGCTTACCTGACCACACACAGTGAAATCCCAAGGTCCTTATTCATTAAATTCCTATTGCATCCTAAATGAAACCCAAAGCCTGAGTTTCTGCCCTTGCCCAATTTGTGTCACAAATTCTAGAAGAAAAGACAGTCCTGATTTTTTCCACCTCTGTGGTCCACACATTGTCTTCAGGAAGATGTTACTTCAGTTTAGATTCTGAAATGCTTAGAAATATAAATAAGTGGCAGAATGCATATAATGTGGCTTAGTGGAAAGAAACTGCACACTATGAAGAAGTGTTCAAGAAAGGGTTAGTGTTATGGCTATAATTACTCCTTACTCCACTAGGCAATACCATAAGTGAGGATGACACCTACAGCATTGACTTGTGAGGGTAGAGCCTGGTAATGAGACAATCCCCAGCCTAGTTAACCACCCCTAACTTCTGAAGGATAGAGATCTGAAGATACTTAAGCAGTTTTCCTCCCTTTCCTACCCTTACACTTGCTTTCCTCACTTTAAGCTTGCGTGTATCTCTGCAACATCCCAGCTGCTCCCTCTGCCTTTTCCAGAGTTTGGAGCCTGGGGACACCTTTTCCTCCCATCCTCCAGTCTTCTCTCTGGATACATCTTCTCAGTGCTCTAATTCGTATCTGGCAGGTGAAAGTGTGTGTTGACCCAGAGCACATTCCTGGGAGAGCAAAATTAAATAGGTTCAGTAGGTCTGGGATGCACATAAACAGGTATTAATGTAGTGTGTATTCTCATCCCATACATTAATGAAGTGGGAGATAGACTGAATCCCACCAAAACACGGGCTCTATGTAAACTCTTTATGCTGTCACCAGATCAAAATGGACAGGAGTGACAAATGGACACAAGGGACTACACCCCAAATACAGGGCTTAGCCCTGGTTTGTATAGAGCCTTCATTTTTCTGCCTGTAAAGCCTCATGTGATTGATTACCAAAACTCCATGCATCTGCCTAACTGGTGTGGAGGGGGTAGTCACAAACCCAACCCAATCTGTGGTAAAATTCCTGAATCATTCCAAAGGAGAGATTAAATTACATTTATATAGCGTATGTCATTATTCAGTTATATGACAATGCTTTCTTCTAGTAAAATTGGGTTCAGTATTTATTTAAGAGATAGCAAACAAGGGATAAAGATGTGATCTATAGATGGGAAGCTACCAGACAAAGATTTAAGAGTTGAAAAAGCACATATATCTTTTTTTTTTTTTTTTTTTTTTAAGTGGCATTATTAAGGAATTTCAGCCAAATATCCTCCCAGAGGAATCAAGCCTGGAGCTGAGTGGCTTGAGCACCCATTGACACCGGGGACAGTTTGGAGCATTAATTATTTCCTAAAGCTGACAGATGTTACCTTGAATGATCTATGTAGACATATTCCTTAGACTTAAGTAGCGATGTTGCCTATCACACAGGAAAAACTGCTGTCAGACTATCACCTGACATGATCTGGCAATCAGAATTCTGCTGCTGAACTTCACAGCTTCCAAGATAAGTATGGGGGCATTCGGGGTTTCATAAAAGGAAGGTTATCTACATTAACACTCTATTCAGATTGCTGTAACAAGAGTGCTTCACTGGTTGTCAGTAAGCCAGAAAGATTTTTTTTCTTCTTTGTTCCATAATTTGTCTTAGGGACAGCCAGAGGGTTCACCTTCTGAAGAGCTGAAGACTGACCGTCAGAGCTATGGATTTTTATGTAGGTCTTAATGAAGTTAGCAAAGCCTGTACGATCAAACCTTACCTAAATATCAGGAAATCTTTTTTTTTTTTTTTTTTTTTTTTCTGACTGCTTCCATGGTAAAATCCTAATGAACAAAACAGAGGAGG
Source organism: Podiceps cristatus (assembly GCA_000699545.1). Taxonomy (NCBI): domain Eukaryota; kingdom Metazoa; phylum Chordata; class Aves; order Podicipediformes; family Podicipedidae; genus Podiceps; species Podiceps cristatus. The sequence continues at coordinate 33,418 of KL285599.1, forward strand.
CAATTCCATAAGCACGCTTCTCTGCTTGCACAGCAGCATCCCTTCTCTGTCTGCACAATGGGCTGAGAGTCCAACCCAGAAATACCCGTATCTTCTATGGAAGATGGGTATGAATGATCAGAGTCCTTACTCCATTTCCAGACCACTGGAAGCTGCTGGATTGGTACTGACAGGTTCAACACGGTAGGGACATAGCACTTGTTCATCTCCTGTGGCCTGCAGATCTTTGTCGGTGAGGGGCCCAGAGCTGGACTGTAGGACTCTTTGTCCCTAGCTGACTTTTAAAGTAGAGACATGAGATGGTCTGAATCGCAGGCTGAGGGCAGAATTGTGATCCATGGTTCAAACCACTCCAAGGAGTAGATTCTATCAATGCTGTGATGAGAGGCAAAAAAAAGCAACAACCAGGAATACCGAAAATTGAAAGGAGACTGTCTATTGCATGCTATTCTCATGCGAGTATCTTTAAAGCTACATCTTTCGCTGTGGTTCTTTTATAAGCAAGGTGCACAGAAAAAATAAATTGCTGATAGTAGAGTACTAACTCAAGATGCCTAGAAAGCTAGGCATTTTCCTTAGAAAAGTCTTGCTTTTACCTCACCAGGAGATTTTCCTTAGTAAGGACTTTGAAATGGTTATTGGAAACTAGAGGGCCTGGACCACAGAAAATGGAAAGTTGAAGCAACTGCACCACACAGCCTCCTTGATGCAATCAGACTAAAGAGCTTTGGGAAATTTTACAACACACTCATAGGCTAGGTTGGCACTAAGAAAATGAAATATAGATCTTTTTTGGACAAAATTTTCCTTCTCTCCTGTGAAGTATATGTTCTGTAAGTTCTAGGGAAACTTTAGAACTGAAAAGGGGGAAATTTCAGGAACGGGAAAATTTGTGGGGCAGAATTTTGAGACAGCTTTAAATTCCTCCTAATTAACTGCAAAGAAACTAGGATTCCACAACTCAACCTTTTTATTCTTTTATGCTAGATGAGGATCTCAAGCTAATACTGGTCATGCGTTTGTGCTTCTAACCCATGTGTAACTCATACAGCTATGTGCAGTGCAACGGTCATTAGCAGAATGTATCAGAAATGGCTACAGAGGCTAAATAAATTTAACTTCTATACTACTAAATAATGCAGGTCAGAAACTGTTCCATCTCTCTGAGGCCAAATGGCATGGCAAGACCAACATCTACGTATTTAAACTTCCTCTCCAACAAAACAGGGAGTCCATCTTCAAATCTCCTTTTGGGAATGATCTGTAGTGCTTTCTGTCTCTTGAGTAATACCCAGACATTATTCAGCACAGTGCTAATCAGCATAGGGCAAAACTATGCCAGGGAGAGTGCTAACAAACAGACAGTCTAATGACAGGTCAATATTTGAACCTGCACCCTGTCCATCTTGTATTTTCTAGTATACATGCAACAACATCTATATTAAGGTAGAAGATATGCTGGAATAAACATCTAAGAAAATCTGTAGTGAGAACTGTAAATTCATTACATCTAATTACATAATTTTCAAAAATGAGCTTCCCAGGCAAAACATATTGTCCTTCATTATTGGTAGTTATGTTTATTCTGTCTATGTCAAGAACCCCACTGTGAAACTCCCATTAATTTAAATAATGCCATATGGGATGAGATGGTTCTGAGTGGTCCAGCTTAGACCCCTTGTGCCATATCCAACTGCATGTCTACCAGGCCCCCAAACACATGCCCTAGAGGTGGCTGTCTCATCTGAGGAGTTCATCACTTCTTTCCAGAGACCTGCCTGAAAAACTGCCCTAGAACCCAGCACCTTTAGTAAAGCAGTGGCGGTGGTGATGGTATTTACCCACATGATCGAAATAAAAATAGAAGGTGCACAGGAAAAACATGGGAGAACAGGGAGAATTGTCTGGCTTAAGACCTAAGACCTCTGTTTGGCTAAAAATCAAGCCAAAGTGGCTTTTGCTTGCAGATCACTAAAGTATTTGGCATTGGCTCCCAAAATGACTCTTGTAAATTTTGGAAATAAACCCCAAACAACTTCTGATTAATTTGACTTGACAAACCAATACATTTGCCTTCTTATAAATTGCTGGACACATGGTACAAAATATGTCCATCTATGTTCCAAATTTAGCATTGCAGGAAGCTCTTTAAGACACCCTCCCCAAATTAGTGTAATGTTGATGGGCTTCAACAGTACAAGAGAAACCTTGATGTGTGGCATTATTGGAACAGACTCCTTTGAAGAGAATATTATTTGGGATGTTACTGTAGCCCTTTCTAGTCTGTGTCCTCCAAAAGGTAAGAAGCATGGGTCATTCATTCAGTGTATAATCCAAGTGGATATGAAATTCTTGAAGATGCGTATTGTTTATTCTGCTTTCTTTTTTGATCACTAAGTAACATCACATATTTGGAATGTGAAGGCCAGCGATCTTGGAAACCAGAAGCTACACTTAAGATGTTGTTTCCACTTTTTTTTTTTTTTTTCTTTTTTTCCTTGGTTTTGGATTTTTTTTTGGTCTCCACTAGTTTTAACTGCAACTGTCAGTAGTTAATAAGGGAATGTTTTAATGTTTACATTTTCAATGATTTAGTAATTTTATTTATTATTTTCTAATGTATTAATTTAAAGGCTTGATGTTCACACCCAACATTTTTATTGCTGGCTTGATTTAAACATGTTAGCTGAAGAGCCTCTGGTTTACTTCTTGTAGGAAAATGAAACATTCAAAGTGACCAAATATTTTACTTATATTGACTGGTTTACCAGTTATTGTTGGCTTCAGAAAGGGTCACTGCCAGCATTGTTTTTCCCAAAGGCAAGATAGTAGTTCTCTCATTGAGAAAAGCCAGCTTTTTCCCCCTCTCTCCCTTTTTTGCTGCCAATTTCACTACTGATCTTGTGCAATAAAATGTGCTTGTCAACGAAAATGTCAACCAAGTTTAAAAAGAATAGTCTGAGTAAAACTAAAAAGTAAATTATTTAAGTAGAGTTGTAGTTGAAACTTGAAAGAATTCTGTTTGGTGGTTTTCTTTACATCATCCTGCCAATGGAGGAAGAACTCTGAATTTCTAACTAGTGAAGCCCTGTCATAACTGGGGCTGACAGTTCACATTGAAAATTCTGTTTTCTTCTTTCCCAGGAAAGCAAGTCAAAGTTAAACCAACAAACTATTGTTGGCAAGTGCCTTACCTTTGTTCTGTGCTTCCTTACAAATTAGCCACTTCTGTTTTCTAGGTTGGTTGTAAATGGAATTCCTAGAATTTAGGGTCTCAGATTAGCTATATTATTTTAAAATGCTAATGCATCCTTTTAGACAGTGACTGGATTTACAGCATGTAAGAATCTGAATCAGAGGGCATTCACAAATAGTAATGAACAGAAAGGAAATATACTGCAAATTCTGGTCAGTATAGGATCAATTCAGCTAAAAGTCTGAACCACAGGGTCCCAAACTTAGTTACGGTTAAAAATCAGTGAAAATCAGTGAAATTAAGACATATGTATCTATACATCAACGCTGCATCTGATCTATCAGTATGATGACAGACTGAATTTTGTATTTGTTTACTGATGTTCCCGCACACAAAATTTCACTGAAATGCACAAGACTGGACCTTTGCGCATTAGAGTTAGAATGTATCTAAATGTAAAAAAAGAGATGATTTTACTGTAGAATTGCTGTTATAGCATTGTGTGCATGGAACTCTCTATAACCTTACTTTTTCTATATATCTATATATACATAACCTCTATTCTCTACTAATTGACTTATCAGTATATACTACAGTATATACATGGCCAGTTCATTAAGGTTAATTTGTTCAAAAATATTAGAAGCATTAATTTCTGGCTTATAGCTAATGGCTGCTCCCAGCCAGTGTCTTGTTTCATCATTAGTGTCAGCTAGATTATAACTCACACCCAACTGTTTTTACACTATCTAATAGAATCAATTGATGCAATGGTTGACAAGATGCTGTTTTGCATTTTGTCATCTCACTAATGCACATGGCTTAAAGGCATTGGCATCCATAATGTGGGGCAGTTTTGTAGGAGGCACAGAATAGGCTGAAGCTGCAAGGGCCATTTTCATAAAATATTAATGAAATTGAAAAATACACTGGGGTTGAAGGCTTGTCTGCTAAATGTAAGGTAAAATCTATTCTGTTCTGCTTTCTGATGACTGTAATTAGCAGCCCTAATTAAAAATTCAAACCTTGTGTATATTTGAAAGCATGAATCTTAGCTCTCATAGTGTTTATTTCCTTTACAAAGTATTTTATTTTACAACACTAATTGAACAGGATCCTTCCTAGCCTGACAGCCGCAGCTGGCTGGAGCCAGTTTATGTATCCAGTCTCTCTAGACTACTTCCTTTTGTAAGCAATAAAACATCTTTAAAAAACATGTATATGCTCTCTATGAGCCATTAACTCTGTGTCACCCAGTGTGGAACTGGCCATCCGCACACATGCATTGTTGTTTCCTTCACTTAAAAGTGACCTCTTTGAAAAGGCAGCTTTTTTCTGATCTTCAATATTTAATGTGGATTTACTTACATTAAATGACCACCTTTCTTAAGGAGACTTGGCCCAATTCTGACATTATTTATGAACAGCATATGCTGTGCAAAACAACGGAAGGAATCACCATTAGTTCCAGTAGAAAAATCTACTTTTTATCATCACTTTGTGTAGTTATTTTGAAATTCATGGTCAAGATACTAGGGGCCCACTAGGGAATATATGACTACAACCCAAGTCCAAATTGATTATAACCACATTACTCTCTGGAATCCAAGGTACAGCAAAGAAGACCATGGGAATGGGTTAAGAATTCACTGTTTTATTTCCTCTTTTCACTGTTTGCCACAGGAATGTCTCTGAACTGTACCATTTCCTATTTTCCCTTCCATACCCTGGTAAGAAGACAAGACCAGAATTTTAATATCCAGTGTAATGTCCGTTGTCATAAGCAACGTTTTCCCTCAGAACCTTGTATTTTTGAATAGGTGGTCTTTTTAGCTCCTCATGTCAGACCGATGAGGTCATAAGAGGAGAGAACAAGGTGAATGGACAGAAAAGGGTACTGGAAGACACTCCAATGAGGCTTTGCTAACCGAGTTCTTCACTGATTTATGTGAGAAATTTGATGATGCACCCTGTCTGTGACAAAGGATCAGGTCTTGCAGTTCTTGCTCAGGCAAAATTGACTTCAATGAAACTTCAGCCTGAGTAAGGAACGCTGGATCAGGTTCAAAGATTAGCAGGAAAATAATAATAAAAAAGGAAAGTAAGAGAAACATGGAATAACCCAGTCCTGAAGAACAGGGACCCAATAATTTGGGCTGTAAAATTCCAGATGTCATTGGATGATATTTAGCACCAATTTGTGGTGAAGAAATGGGAGTTTAACCTGAAGTATACCTGTGTTTCTAATGTTAGAAAATAATTTAAACACTGTCAGTGTTTAAACTTCTGAAAGCTGTTTCCATTCTGCATTGTAATACAACTAGAACCTTCTTAACTGCTTTCACAAAATGCTTTGAATTCTTCTATTTTTAAATTCTGTTTCAAAAAGTTAGGTTTTAATAGGTTTGTGGGGTTTTTTATTTTATTTTCATCTTCACCCTTTCACCATCTGTAGCCAAGGAGCATGCAATCAAGAAGTCTTCTAAAAAATCTTATTCCCACAGATCTACCTCCACAAATGTCTCAGCTCAGATAAAACAATGCATGTCAGTGAAATTTCATTTTTCTGAAAAATATTCAAACAAGTTCTGTTAAATGATTCTTAAAATCACTATGGGATACACCAAGGGACTAGAAAGATGACACAACCTATGTTTATTACTGCTTGGTTCCTTCCTAAGGTGGGATATCTTTGCCTCACGCTGCTTTCAAGAATTCATAGTTTTGGGCTGTGAGGCACATCTGTTACCAGTCCTGGGAAGGCAGCCAGGGGTCTGAATACATGGTTCAGACATCTTAGCTCTTTATTAGAATGAGAAAGGGATTTTCAGTCTCCCCCTCCTTCCATGCTCTATTTTACACAGAAAAGGCCAGAGAGAAGCTGCTGCCTGATTCACACATCTGCCAGAGCATGCTCTGGGACACCCCAGCAGGTAAATATGGAGGCATCCAGAAAGCACTTCAGCACACCTCTCCTTAATACTCATGTTTATTGCTTTCTCTCCTTCCTTTCACTTCCCTCTCTTGAATTTAAAAATGTACGTAGGTACTAACAAAATAAACCACACCATGATTTTTCACAGGAATTTCACAGGGAGATTCCCTCCATCCTTTCTGAGATTCTTGGGGAAAAATCCATACTTTGGAATTCGTGTAAGAATCGCCTTGCCTCCTAAAACCTAAATCGTTTCTACATCATTTTTAGCAATCTAATCATGGACATCTAGTTTAAAGTAGACAGCAAATCTCCTTTGGTGGTCAAAGGAGACTGTCCTAGAGGGCAGTTCAGCCCAACTTTACCAGGCATTTAGCATCCCTGAGCTGAGCAGTTTTCCCAAGAGAGCTCTTTCTCCACCAGCTGAAGAGGAACTAGTTAAAAATAAACCACAAACTTCTAGATGACCACAGGTAGGTGTGATGTATCCAGCCCTGATGTCATTTATTTGGATGATAGCCACTGTTCTTTCCCCTCATGACAGCTCAATAGTCCACTAATCCTTTAGGCCCATATGGCCTGTTCCTATCAATATCCCTATGCCTTCATATCTTGCAGGATCTGAAAACCACAAAAAAAGAACAGGCTAAAACTAAGAACAGACCAGCAAGTCGGTAAATTGCATAAACTGTGAGGTTTTCATTAGTTTGTTTACATCATAAAATTATTAATTGTTAACAGGAGTTGAGCACAGAACTGTCTTGAGCTTTTTGAAACCATTTCAGGCAGGAATATGTCTACAAATGGTCCAGAGACCATGTGGCTGAAACTCAGAATGTAGGTTGTCCAAGTACAGCAAAAAGAGATGTATATAAGCACACAAGGAATATGAATTCAGTAGTTTAAAAATACAGAGCTATATAAGCTAAAGGACATAGCAATCTTATGAGTTAGGCGATGTGTTTATGATTTGTTTAATAAGTTGAATTCAGGAGCCATTGGCTGGGTCTGACACAACACTTACACGAACAGTTTATAACCTAGAGAAAAAGATGATAGTCCATGTTCCATAGAGCTTGTTATCTATGGTGTTTACATGATTATTTACTGATTTTTGGAAGAGGTGACTGCCCCTGCAGAACTCCTCTCCAATAGTTTTATATACATTTTTCTTCAAATGTTATAATGCATTTTTGTGTTAACATTTAGTTTAGGCTGCAACCAAACTTCCTATATTATAGTAGTTTTTGAGGAACAATTCATGGAGTAAAAACCTCCATACTACTCTCTTTCCTACAGAGACTCCTTTTGAGCCACATTAACAGTACGGAAGTTAATGTTAAATACTATAGTAAATACAGAACAATATAAAGGCAAATTAAGGGACATATTGAAAACTACTGGTGCAGGACAACCTAGATAAAGAGGTTTAATGCTGTGGTTTAAAGTGATGAAGTTTAACATTTTCTTTAACATAAATACCATCTGCTCTCATGACTCAGCATTCCTTATCTGTGCTATTGGCAGTAGAGTGACCTAATACTTGCTTAGGTGGATCTCACATAACTTTAGTTTTTAAATAGTGACAATTTTTTTCCATGAGGGAAAAATAGAGCAGAAGACTAGTAAAATTTAGTAGGTTTTATATTATGGTTCAGAGATTAAATTAATTACTTTTAAAGAGTCATAAACTGATATGCTGCTGAATTTGTCTCTTTCTCCCCTCAAGCTGTCATACCCCAGGCAATTGCCTTCACATCCATTACATCATTACTTGTCCTCTCCCAATCAACGAGTGCATCTCCCATACAGGGATGCACTCAAAATGATGGGAGATTTTCAGGGCCATTTCCAGTCCATCCTCCTTTTGCAGTTCTTTCTCCTAACAGGATTGTGGTTAATAACGCCATTTCACAACCAGCACACACACTTTTTAAGCACGCTTCGCACTCACTCATGTAGATGAACAGCTGCAAGGATGAGTAAAGGGGGGGGGGACTTGACCTGTTGACCTAAACAACTTAGCAGGGTCGTCAATTCAGTGCTGACATCTACCTCCAATCCACAGTTGAAGGTGTTGCTCTTAGGATTTTGGGGATCCTATTAATGTAGAGGGAGGAGGGAAGCAAGGTTTCACTACCCACTGGTGGAAAGGGAAATAGTCATATATACTTTTGTTATGATTCATACTCTTATGTCAGGGAGGGGAATAGATCATTTTCTTCTATTCAACCATAGAGCGAGGACTGGTAGGACAGGCAGAAAGTCCTGATCCCTCCATTCTGAATCACACACACCGTGTTTTATTATTTTGTCTCTTATTTTCTATACAGAGATTGATCTAATCACATATGTACATACAGAAGCATACACACAGCATTTCAGAAACTAGACTAGTACTGTGACATAACAAAAATTCCTGGGAAAGTATGTTTGTCTAGTCCTGTAATGTGCTTATTCAAAGAGTACTGACTATAATTTACAGATCTGTGCAATATGTGAAGAAAGGGGAAGAGGCTATGGGAAAGGTTTCCATATTTTCAGGTGGACAGGAAGCATTTGCCTGGTGTATTTTTTTAAGATAATGGTGCCTGCTTCAAACTTAGATAGGCTGAAAGAGTTGTTCAGAAGTGGTTGTGGTCAGCCTGGTCTGATAACAAGACACTGTGCTCCAGGTACGCAAATGCAGTGCTTGTACTAGGAAAAATAGGCAACTGAAAACAGGCTACCTAGGTGGGGAAAGCATCTACACACAATCTGTATCAATAATGCTTTGCAATCAGCCATTCTTGCCCTGTCTTTCAATTGCTTACACATTTTCTTAATGTTGATTATGTTTTCAAACTCTAACATTTACAGTTTCAGGGAATGTTCAGTCA
>KL285601.1:9352-34298 GCA_000699545.1 Podiceps cristatus
TTTGAAGGGGAGACTTGGTTCAAACTGTAAACTTTCTAGAAGTTTAGGATATCCTTCAGAAACGTGCTGCTACTTTGTAGCTCTCACTAATGGCAAGATGAAGCAGGTAGAGTCATGCATGCAGCTGAAGGTGGGAGCCTGTGGAGAAATGTGCCTCCAATGTGCTCATGATTCAGTTTAAGATTTTGTGATCTCTTCCAAGTGAAAGTCTTTATCATCTAGCCATGTTTCAGCAGCCCTCCTGAAAGAGTCATTCTCATTTCGTTTCTGAGAGCCTAAGTCACCACTGTGAGAGAAATGCCGTTACAAATGATGATAGCTCTGCCAGCAAGTCTGGGAAGCCCAAGATGCCAGTGTATGTGATAAATGGGATGCAAATGCTTTCCCTGGAGCCTCTCCCCAGAAATGGACTAAATAATTGTATCGGTGAGGAACACCACTGTCACTCATGTTATACCCCTTTGGATAAATAAAGGGCTTTCATTAATACAGTTTCTTTCAAGAGCTTTAAATTCACATTAAAATAATTGGGCCAAATTAGTTTCTCCTTTAACTCTGCTGCCTTGTTCAGTTGGCATCAGATTTGAGTTTGCTCCAAATTCTTAAAACTTGAACCTGAAAGATGAATTTCAGTTATACCCAAATCAATTCTGGCAGCACCAGCATATATTTTGGTCTCAATAAAGGCCGGAGGATGATTGCTCCTCCTCTGATATTTAAGGGCCCTCTGGGCTGGTCAGGATAGCCACTAAAAATTGCCTCCAATGTTAAGTGATCTTCTGAAGTGAAATTAAAGGTGTGTGGTCATATATATTGTTGTGGTTTAACCCTGAACAATAACCGGACCACACAGCCCCTTGCTCACCCTCCCCCTTCTCGTTGGGGTGAGGACCAGAATCAGGGAGAGAGATCTCGCGGGTTGAGATAAAAACACTTTACCAGGACAGCAGAGAAAAAGATAAAAAGATATTAATTATAATATATAAGGATAATAGAATATATAAAATGAGCAATGCACAATTTCTCACCGTCCGAGGAGCAATACAGCCCGCCCCGAGCAGCAGGCAGGGGGCAGGGATATTTCCCTGCAGCCATCCCAGAACAGCAAGTTCCAGAGAAAGAAAGAGAGGGAGCAAACAGCCGAACAAACAGGCCCGAATGAAATAAAACAAAATAAGGTAACAAGAAGGGAAAATGAACAGAACATGAAGCGAACAAGAAACCAGAGAAGGGGGGCAATGGCTGACCCACACGCACACCGGCCATGCCGTCTATGGCATGGAACACTCTTTGGCCAGTTTGGACCAACTCTTCTGGCTGTGCCCTCCCAAGTGTTTGCACCTGCACATCAGCAAAGCTTGGGAAACTGCAAAATCTCCTTGATCGTTCGGCAGCAACGAACAACAGCAGCAGCGCACTGTCACCATGTTTCACATACTAAATCCAAAACACAGAAGCTGCTGAAAACTAGCTACGTCCTGACTGAAACCAGGTCATATATATGTATATCTCAATAGCTAGCGTCTTGGCCAAACCTGTGCAGGTATTCCTGAGACTGTATTGTATGGGAGGTCATCTTTACGTAGAAGACAAAAATAGGAATAGTGACAGCAGGCAAAGATAAAAGGCCAACACCCCTCGTCCTGTACACATATTTATGTTAATACCTTATTGCCAAGTCACATACAACCTGTTTTTCTAGAGAAACCAGTGACACACTCTGAGCCTTCTTCCCCTTTCCTCAGGACCAGAACTTTCCTTCACCATCTGAACTGCTGTAGATTTTTGCTCTTCTCCATGGAATCATTTTTATTACAGCAACACCTAGTAATTTATGGTGCTGAAACCTCTTCTTTTGCCAGTGGATCCCAGAATTCTTTCCAAATGTAACACGGTGGTAAGTGGGAGTCAGATAATACAACACTGTGAACAGCCTTAAAAGCCTTGGTTTGCACTTCCCACATAGCAGAGTCCAAAATTCAGCAGTTGTTCACTGTTTGTAGTACAGGAAATGTAAATTATTGCAGAACACCTCACCTACCTTTTGTAATGACAGTTGGTAAATATTTACTTTTCTTTGGGGCCACTACTTTAAATGGAATAAGTCCCCGTAAAATATTCCACACACATCCTATGTTAATGAGGCCTTAAAACTTATGAGTACAGGAGAAAAGCAAGGTACTGCATTTAGTTAGACCATTGATTAAATTAAGCCATGAAATTACTCCCTATTATGAAAAATGCATGCTCATTTTACTGTTATCTCCTTTCCTCTCTTCCTCTGTTTGTGTACTACATCTGTATGTTGTCTTGTCATAAACCTGGCTTGTAAACCCTCGGTGGAGGAATCCGTCTTTATCAGGCTGTGTGGGCACAGCCCAGACATAGCCGTGGCCCTTGTTTTTGACAGGCACGTCCTTGCAAGAAGGTGATGGAGACTATCAATAATGCATCTCTCAGAAATGACCCTACGACACCATAAAAATCTCCTGCCCTTCCCAGTCAAATGCTGGATGGCATTTGCTATCGGAAAATGCCCTCTCGTATCCCTCCAGCTCCTTTGAACCATCCGGTTGATCGTACCAGATGATACTGTGCAGCTAGGTGATTATGTGGTGCTGTACATGGGAAATACTTCTTTTCTATGAGATGCCAATGTTATTCAGAGACACTGAAATAGTAATAAGGCTTTTTTGTTTGGTTGTTTGGGTTATTTTTTTTTTTTTTTAAATCATGTATGTATGAGCACGCAGCAGAGGTGTAAAATATACAGCTAGGTCCTTCCTGCAATGTTGCCCAAGGGGCGTTGGAAACAGAAGTGTGTTCCTCACATTTTGTTTTTTTGGTGAGGTTTATTCTTTGCAATGTTTTTGAATATTCAGCCAACACTTCAGCACTCCCTACCTTCCTCTGGGTGTTTGGGAAGGCAGGCTCTTCACAAGCAGCTGTTCATTGTGGTGCCGCCAAGGTCCTTCGCTGCATTTCCAGTGCTGGAATTCAGCGTTACCAATAATTTATGTATGTATATCTTCACAAATGTCAAAAATAAACCCTTAAAAATCTGAACCTGCCCTCCAAAGGTTTAAATATTTCAAAAAAGCATTTAAATGGCTTTCTGTTGTCCTAAATTCCTTAGTCTTTTATAAAAGTACAGGTTTACTCAATAAGCATAAGCATTTCAAAAATACATGATCATATGACTTTTGCTGAGAATAAAGAAGGTATTTGTTGGCAACAGAAAAAATATATTCCCCATGAAGAATTTAAGCAAAATAGAATGTTTAAACCCAAATATCAGCAGTGAATCTGAGGAATCATCACAATTTTAAAAAGTGTGCTAAATTATTTCCTAGTACAATTTGTGAATAGGTAGGAAGAGACAATCATTCAGATGATTCAGCTCCATCTTTAGATGATATAAACTCATGGACTTATCTAATAACAGCTTTTGAATGTGGCTACTTGTATTTCTTCTGTGTGGTATTTTTTCACACATTAGAAAATGTGCAAGTGATGTAAAAAAGATGGTGCGATGCTTTGGTTTCCCAGCTTGGCCAATTTCTGTGTTAAAGCTTTTGCTTTTTTTTTCATCAAAAGGTCTTCATTTGACTTTAAAAATGTTTCCTCTGTAATGTTTAGCAAATCGAGACTAGCTTTCGTATAAAAAGCCATAACCAAATACTTTATAACCAACTGCATTAATAGTGCAACAGCCACCTTAGCGCTGGGGACTGACAACCAGTGCTGGTGTGACCTTGGCGTTGTCTTGTGATTGGAAGTGCCCACAGCATCCTCTCTCACGTTCGGGTATTTGCCTTCCCAGCTTGGGTGGGGAAGCCTTGAGCCCCGTGCAGCCGGGCAGGAGGGGAGAGAGGGCAGGGAGCGTCGTCAGTCGTCGGGCAGCCTGGGGACGGTGCCCAGCCCACCGGAGCTGGGGCACAGCGGGAGAGCTGCCCGACGTCAGCGGGAAGCCCCGGTCCCCTGGTCCCATCGTGCTGTGTGGCATCCTCTGGGACGCCAGGTTCACTGGCTGCATGGGACCCATAAAATATCTGCCTGATTTTCTTCAATAAGCACGAACTAGAGGTTAATAATGTGGGGATATTTGATTCCCTGCTGTTTTAAATAATTTCATGGGGAACCTAATGCGATAGGACACCAGTTAGAAAGGTTATTACCTTCATCAAACTACAGCACTTCTTTCCTATTATTTCCTACCAATTTTTCAGCCTTACACCTCCTCTCCCTACATGTGCTGCAAATGAGTCTTCAAAAGGACACTCTGTGGTGGGGAGGAGACAGAAAACGTCATCCCCAGACGGTGTCCTCTCAGTGCTTCTGGAGGTGTTGGTATCTTCTCCTCGCCCTGCCAGAGGGCTGGCGACACCCTGACCACGCTTCCCGCTGGGGCTGGTGGATGCTCTCACCCCTGTGCTCTGAAAGACGCAGCTGGCAACCCCTCAGTTTTAGGTTGCTGTCATCGTTTAACCCCAGCCATCGAGCCAGCATCAGCAGCCGCTCACCCATTTCCTTTCCTGGAGGGATGGAGGAGAGAATCAGAAGGGTAAAACAGAAAAATTTTGTGTTGAGATACAATTTAGTAAGTAAAGCAAAAGCCACATGTGCAAGCAAAGCAATCCAAGGAATTAATTTACTCCTTCCCATCTGCAGGCCAGTGTTCAGCCATCTCCAGGAAAGCAGGGCTCCATCACGTGTAACGTTTACTTGGGAAAACAAACGGCATCACTCTGAACGGTCCCCCTTCCTTCTCCTTCCCCCCGCTTTATACGCTGAGCATGACACCACATGGTACGGAATATCCCTTGGGTCAGCTGGGGTCAGCTGTCCCGGCTGTGCCCCCTCCCAGCTCCTTGTGCCCCCCCAGCCTCCTCGCTGGTGGGGTGGGGTGAGGAGCAGAAAAGGCCTTGGCTCTGTGTCAGCCCTGCTCAGCAGTAACGAGAACATCCCTGCGTTATCTACACTGTTTACAGCCCAAATCTGAAACACAGCCCCACACCAGCTCAAATCCAAAGCACAGCCCCATGCCAGTGAAGAAGTTAACTCTATCCCAGACAAAACCAACACAGTTGTCTAAATGTGGTCCACAACAAGCAACCCTCTTGCCTTATGTCTTTCCTCCTTTACTTTGCTTTTAATGCCACATAGGTTTGTTTTTTTTTTTTTTTTTTTTTTTTTTTTCCTTCATCTTGAAAGATTGATCACCCCTGTTTGTATATTGTTTTCTTTCTTTCCTTAAATTAGATTTCTGCCTAACTCGATTTCTCTTTGGCACAATATATATATCCTTAGCCCTTTCCCTTTTGTCCCCTCCCCTTTATCTCCTTTTGGTTGCTCCACCTTGTCTTCTACCCTTTCTTCACTTTCAAAAATGAGATTTTGTAGCCAGCTGAACTTTTTAATACAGCTCTTAGGAATGTTCTGTTGTGGTTGGTAAGGGGAGACTGAGTTTAAAATGGTGCTTGGATGGGGCTGCAGTGCCTTGACATCATTTGGCCAAGGAGAAAAGAATTTTGTTCAGTAAAAATGCAGGCTGCGGCTCACAGGTAATTAGTGAAGAAATTCTTCTACATTTTTGTTATTATATATATGTATGTATACATATACCACTCTTCAGATTTTAATGAATTCCCTTAAGAATTCATTAAAAAATAAGAGAAACAGCCTCTTTTTAAATTTAATTTCAAGACCTTTAAAGAGACAAAAATGTGTTTTAATAAACAAAATATGAACTAAAAATTCTGCTATTTTTCTAGGCTTTTTTTCATTTACAAAAAAATTAAAAATGTTTATTTTTCACTTTATTTTCTCTTCTTCCTTTTTAGTGGCAAAATGGTAATGGGGAAGAATATTAAAACAGAAAAAGAAATAAAAATATTTTGACAATTATTTTTTTAAATGAAATGCATTTTTTTTAAAGTAGCAGAGGAAAAATTATTTTGAGGGCTTGAAACAAAAATTGCCCTTTTCACTATAGTAACAATGGGTTACAATTTTAAGTTACCAATAATACTCAAGACAATGCTGTGACTAAGTGTAAAAGAAAATAATTGTCTGAACTTGAGAAATTTGATCCAAAGGTTGGCATCACTATGTTTTGTAGACTGATCACATTGAGCACCTGGGGTAAGCCCATGAGTACAGTACTTCATGTAATGAGATGTTTGGTACATTGATCCAAACAAAAATTCTTTCAGTTTAGCAGAATCCTGCAAACTGGATTTGGAGGGATGTATATTTCTTGACAATAATGTCCAGTCCCCTTTTGAGCACTGGGCAAACGTTCAGTTCATAAAAACTTGTGGCTTAAATGGATGCTTACATATTTTTTAAGATTTGCATAGATTTCCTAAGTCAAACAAATGCATCTTATTTTTCTTTTTCCAACCAACTCAAGACATGCATAACAGATAAAATTTATAAATACAATGTTAAAAAAAATGCTTTTGAAGACACCTGATTTTCACATCTATTTGTCCCTTTCTGTTGTGCATTTATGAAGCTGAATACATTACAGTTGAAACACAGTGTCCCCGTGATCTGAGTGTGAGCCTGAAATCTCGTTACAATTAAATGGCTTGGAGTTATTATGAGCTTCTAGCTGGAGGGGGGCAGGTAGGAGTGGGGCCAATATAAACAACCATTCCCAAGTGATATTAGTGGTAGGAAAGTGGGTAAAACTCCCCCAGAACATTCTGCTGAAAGACACTTAAATATAGATCATCATGTGCAGCAATTGGTAGCTCCCCCTGTAAAGTTTGAATTCACACATGCAGGGAAAATACTAAAAGGCAGAGATTCAGGTTTTTTGCTGGTTCTCAGACACATTATTACCTGTGAACCATATTTTAAAATGCATTCTGAGATTTGAGCTAATAATGTGAATGACATTCAGTGAGATTGCCAAATGCTGGTAATTTACTTTCATTTTCACATTAATGTGGGCCCACCTGTGATGAATTGGAAACTAAATAAGCACATCAGTTTTAATTAGATATTTCAGCGGCTGGATCTAGTTAAACAGCAGCATTCATTCTTATCTATTAAACAGTCAAAGAGACTTCTGCATTCTTCACAGTAAGTTCTCTCTCCTTCCAACTCACCTTTTTTGCATTGCTCTCCTCTCTTTCTTAATGGAATATTTCAGAGGAGATGATCTAAGCCAGTGGCATCCTACTGCGTTAATAGTACAGTTATCACAGAATTGTCTGATCTAGATGATTTTGCAAATTGTAGAGAAATTAAGAAGGCTCTCAATATTGTTTTATTCTGCAATGAAAACAAAGCAAAACCACAAGCAATTGGAATAACTTCACAGTCTAGGCTTCACAAAATGGCGATGGCTTTCTATTGATAGTCATGGACTTGTACCACTGCACCTTTGGGATCTGCTTTCAGTAAATGGGTGACAATCTGGGTACCAGCTGGAATAGTTTCCGTGCCTGGAGGGGCAGGGAGCTGCAAGAGGGATGGAAATATTCAGTTTTGTGTTGGAAGGAGTCAGGCCACCAGCCTGGGAAAGCTGGGGTTGTTGCTGACAGCAAAACCTGCCTTGTGCCTTAGTTTTCCCTCTGACGAGTAACCAGTAAAGCCAAAAAAAAAAAAAAAAAAAAAAAAGGCGATTTTATTCTACTGAATAGTCAATGTTTCTGTTGAGGCTACCAACAAACAGTTGTTGTTGTTTTCTGTTTCAGTAGATAGTCATTTGCTGAAATAGCAAAGCTTTCTGTTTCAGTCTGATGCTCAAGTGAATGGAGAGAAGATTTTGCTGTCTTGATTCCACCTTTCCTCACAGAGTTTTGCAGTCCGACCCTACTTTCCAAAGCAGTTTTCAATAGAAAACTGAGGTCTAAGCTGCTGCCGTACTGAACGAGTACATTTCAGAGCAGGCTTGCAAGAGAGAAAGGCGACCAGGCTGAAACTTAATCTATTTTTATTCTTCTGTAACATCTTGATAGATTGAATGACAACTTAAAAAAAAAAAAAAAAGTCCATACTATTATATTTTTCTCTGTAAATAATATTATTTTAGGTAACTATTTCTAAAGATATTAATTAATGATTAACAGAGATAGCAGATGTAGGTGTAACCTAGCAGGAACGAATTTTGAACTAGAGCTTTCATCATACCTCCGACTTTCTACTCCTCTAAGTGGTGAGACACTTGAAACAGCTTTCAGGAGGGCAGCTGATATTGGTAAAGCTGGTGTTTCAACCCACATCTGGCTTTGTGTCTTCACTACTTCTGACTTTATTTTTCTTGGTATTTCTGAAGAAAAGGTTCATGAATACAGAGGACAGTACTAGTGAAAACAGCTTTATTTGGAGCCAGGAAAACATGTGTGAACACCTTGAAAAATATTTGCCCAAGTCCTGGCTTGGTGTACTGACATTTTAGCCCACCAGCTCAGAATATTTTTTTGGGGTGCATTTCATGACTCAGTTGTTCAGAAACAGCACAGGAAATAGCAGGGAAAGCCTAAAGTTCTCTAAATTCACATCTAATTTAGATTCCAGGCACTTTCATTTAAAAATATGTAAGTTCTTATGCAAAAATATTTAGCATTAAAGCTCAAGACTAATGGTCCAGAGCTGACCTGATCTCTGAGCATAATCCATGATGTTAACTCAGCACATACCCCGCTGCTAGGGTGGTCTAGAAGACAGCGTGTACGAGAGGTTCCCAGGAGAAGATCCTCGCAGGCTTTCTTTCCCCAAACCCTCTCTGAAAGGGGGAAGAAGTCCTCCAGATAGTCATAATCTGCTGAAAATAAAATTGGGCTGACAGCTTCACAAACCCAAAGTTATTGCTTTAAGCATATTTCAAAGCATTTAAACAGACAGACATATTTTGATTAAAGTGTTTCATGTAGTAGCTTTAACAAAATGAAAAGATGTCCTAAATGAACACAGATATATAGTGTGGATATATATTTTAGCAAACGCCTGGTTTTGGACAGCCTCGCTGCTTCCAGATCAAGCACACAAGAAAGCCTGGCTGAAGCTGAATTTTGAGGACTATGGGCAGCTGAAGGGGACTCAAGTTCCTGTCTCCAGGTGAGGTTGTGTGTTGCAGGGTTTTTTTTTGATGCGAAAGTCAGATGTGAATGGGAAACTATCTATTTATTGTCTCTTTTTTTCAGGTTTGTGATGTGCACAGCACAATAGCAGCTCCTGATTTCTCTTGCATGTGTCTCTGCTGTCAGTCTTCTACATTTTTCAAACATACTACTGCAGTTCAGAAGCAGCTGTTTTGTAATGAGCTTGTACTCCTCAAATGTTACAACATACCTTCCAAATCTTGGCTATAACTTAGTAATTTTCCCTTGAGGGTGGTATCTGACCTGCTTCTCTACTGTTTTTGAAGAAGGCAGATTTTGGGACACTTGGGAAGTGTTTAATTTCTCCCTTCCTTCCAACATGTTTTAGAAATCTGTGCAGGCCTGCCCTGGATGCAAAAGTGAGGGAGAATTAATGTTACAGTGATGTATCTTTTTCTGGCATGAGTAGTCCTTGACTTCAGGATAGCCCTTTTCAAAATACTTAAAACATCCGCATTTAAAAAACCCACTTCTTCTAGTCTTGCAAACACTTGCAAACAAGTTCTAGTCTTGCAAACACTGTACATAGCGATGCATATCAAATTCTAGTTTATCTGAATCATCCTGCAAGTCTACTGTGAAATGGCACTTTCCAGAAAACCTGTGACACCTTTGATTTGGGGTAGTGCTCAGAAACTGTGCGATGAGGAAGAAAGGGTGCTCCAGGAGCAGCAGCCTAGCAAGGGTGGTCTGACCGTGCCGCGCATCCCGGCAGCCGGCTCTTCAGAGGGCCCGACCCCACAGCTATCCCCCAGAAGTCAGTGAGATGGCACAGCTCTCGCCCATTTTCTGAATTTGGGGGTGGGGGGATAATGTTTAACTGCCTAAGAGAGGGAATACAATTAAAGCTGAATCTAGGAAGCACTTTGAATCTCGTGTAGAGCTACTTGATGGAAATGCTGGAGAATAAGGCACTAGCAAGTGCTGTGTAAACATTAAGGCATCAAAGGGTATTTTATAATTCAATGTTGTTTGGAAAGGCAGACATCTCCAGGAGAGAGCTTATTCAAAACATGTGAGAGAGAAAAACGGGTTAAATTTTCTAGGCAGATATTGACTCATCATATCATAACAAAACCTGCTAGAGCTGGTTAATGATGTGTCTGATACTTCAGCAAGTGACATAATGTTGAAATTTGGAATCAAAGCTGTCAGGAAATTGCTCCTTGCTCAAAAACAAGATATTCATGATGAAAACCTGTTGTAATCTCCCTCTCCTGAGCCATTATGCTAAAGGGGCAAGAGGGAGTACTGCCTGGTGACATTTCTTTCTGATCCTTCTTGAAGTGCTGCAGCTTTTCAGAGAAGTTTCTAGGCATGGATTCCTCTGATGACTGCTAATATGATACGGCAGTCCTTCAAAGGAGCAGAATGCATAGGGCTGCAGCTTTGGGGCTTATTTATGCAATCAGCAAATACGTGTTGCTTTTTGTGTGTTTTTTCTTTTTTTCTCCAGCTAAACAGCTCAACACACAAAGAGTAAACTTAAGGTCACAGTCCTTTCCACGCTGGACTCTCAGTTTGTCCCTCTTTTTAGACTAGCAGCCGTATTCCCTGAAGCTGTGGTATCCCCAGCTTGCTTCTTGGAGGTGGAGTGGGATAATGCCAGGAAAGTGTCTGTTGTGGACTGTGTCTTCCAGAAGGTAAAATTGCAAAGGGTTTATCATGTATAGGTATTTACTGGTCAGCTCTTACAACAAACTGGTGCAAGAGGAGTGCTACGTAAGGTGCAAATAATTAAGGAATCATAGAATCATTAAGGTTGGAAAAGACCTCTAAGATCATCAAGTCCAACTGTCAACCCAACACCACCACCATGCCTACTAAACCATGTCCCAATGTGCCATGTCTATATGGTTTTTTGAACACCTCCAGGGATGGTGACTCCACCACATCCCTGGGCAGCCTGTTCCAGTGCTTGACCACTCTTTAAGTAAAGAAATTTTTTCTAATATATGATCTAAACCTCCCCTGTCATAACTTGAGGCTATTTCCTCTCATCCTATTACTAGTTACTTGGGAGAAGAGACCAACACCCACCTCACTACAACCTCCCTTCAAGCAGTTGTAGAGAGCCATAAGGTCTCCCCTCAAAGTGTTCTAAAATCTTTAGAGCTATTTGCATGACTGATTTGCTAAATTATCTGTCTGTAATGTGAAGAGAGGTAAGTGGAAGTTTTAGCTTTGAGACTGGCTAGCTTCTAACTTGCTTCAGACCTTTTATTTTTCTTTTGTTTCAAGATTGACTTAATGGTTTAATACAGCAGGTAATTGAGTAGTGCCCAGGGTTGGAATCCACTCTCTCTAAGGGCTGAATTAGGGGCACTGATACATTTAGGATGGGAAATTAAGGTGAATGAATTTCTCCCTGACTATATTCCCTCCATGGCTAAATTGGGGATGTCTGGTCCACTCATGAATCAGTTCCTGAGCTGCCACTGTTGTCTGATTCTGGTGGGGGGAGCCCAGTGTCCCACAGGCAGCACAGCACCGTGGGCTCGGGGCACCTGCTGCATGCGCAAGCAGTCAAGCTGCTGAACTCAGGGGTAATTACTATCATAATTAAGCATAGATCTGACCACATTTGGGCTTTGGGAAGATTTAGGCACGACTCAGGTGGGATGACAGGATTGTGACAAGGTACTTGGTGACGTGCGTGTTTTTGCTTGTGTGTATAGCATTTAAGTGCCTAAGGATTCTCAGGCTCAGGGAGGTTCCTAATGAATTTAAACACCTAGAAATCTGGGCTAAATGCTCCACCTTGATCCCTGCAACACACACTAAAGGTCTATAATGAAAATATCAGCTTAGATTAAAATAACATTCATGTTTACAAAACAATCTTAAAATCATGCAGCAGCAGTAAATCACTGCAGTGGTTTGCCTGAGCTTGGAGGCAGGCATCCTCAGGCTCCTCAGCCAGACAAAAAGGTGTCAAAGCCCCAAAACTGGGGGCTGAGCTACATGATAGAGATGGCCAGAGTCGTCCCATTTCCATTCTCTGCATGGTGCTTACTCCAGTTTTTTGCACACTCGTAAGCAGTCGCTGTGCAGTGCCATGGCTTTGCCTCCCTGCGTGGGGCTGGATCTTACCTCCCTACAACCACCACCAGTTCAGACCAGGCTCTGCCTACCCTGGGCGGTCTTGCTGGTACCAGCAGTACCAGGGCTGTGTTTAAAATGTCACATTCTCTTAATCCAGCTCTAAGTGTCTCTAACCCAGACATTTATTGTGAAAATTAATGCTTTTTTGGAAGAAGAAAGCAATATTATGTCTGCAACATTTATTTATAGTAGTTGCCAAATGGTACTTTGGGGATTCTCCTTTTTTTAAATCAGCTAACGAGGGAGCAAATCCTCTATCAAAACTGTGAAACAGCTTCATGGTTCTTCTATAAACATTTTGGTGGCACTACAACTCTTGCTTTACCCCCTTCTTCCTAAGCCAGCCCTGTTTTTTTGTTTCATTTTGTTGAGTTTTTTGTTTGGTTTGTTTTGTTGTTTGTGTTTTTTAATTAGACTTACATTGCAGGGATGAACCAGTAGCAGGGAAAGATTTCTGACTATGGATTTTTGAGGGAGGATCTGCTTTCAGCCTGGCATTTGATGCCTCCCTCCTGAAAAGGGGGTTACTTCAGACCTTCCCATTCTGCAGTGTTTCCTGCTCATAGCCCGAGGTAGCTTATTCCTGGGGCTGCTGCCTCCTGTGCCAGCATTTGGCTGTTCCACCTAAGCCATTGACATCAGCTGCTGCTGATAGAGGCTTTTGTCCCCCTTTTCCCCAAAAGTTAAGTTATTTGTGGGATCAGCTTACTGAACTGACTTGCCCCGCTGCCATGGGATGTGTAGATTTGATGCAAGGCTGGGATAAGGGAAGTGAAAATGGGGACAGGCTAAATTTATAAGCAGGGCTGTGCTTTACCTTGATGAAAGGACGATGCCAAGCTGTCCCCTGTGGCACCTGATTTCCTCTCCTTGCAGTCTAGGTATTTAGATGAAGGGCTCCCAGTCCTCCTAGAGCCGTCCTTGCCGTGGTGCCCATCAGCCTGCGGGACAGATGGCTCGGCCGTGCCGCAGCTGCTGAGCCACCCCTGGCATCTCAGGGAAGCCTGGCGCCGGGGCTGGTTTTCCTCCCTACACCCCTCTGCCCTTTGCAGCGGTCCAGAAGCTGCTCTGGGAGCAGCCCAGCCTTCTGGTTAACAGCGATGGGGCAGACAGCTGTGCCCGGTAAACCCTACAGCTGCCCCAGTCCCAGCTGCTGGCGGGTGGGTGAGATGGAGCCCCCAGTTCCCAGGGTGCATCCCTACAGCTCTGGGGACCAGCGGCCCCTCGCCGTGCCGCCTGTGCATCCGGGCATGCAGATGCAATGGGGGGGAGGTTTCTGGAAGAAAAGATGCTGGTCTACCAGTGTGCTCCTCAACCCAGGTTTGTGGAGCACAAGAGTAGCATGTTGGTGAGAGAGCGTATCCATGAGAAAAGATCACGGGGCTACTTAATTCAATAAATGCCTCAGTGAGATCTTTAGAACAGCTTCAGATCTATAAATCTACTTCAGTGAGTTCATATCCTGAATAAATATCGTGCAGTTAGCTTCTCCCTCGTGTACTAAAGTATGACAGCGTGATGCTGTACTGACAGGGAAGGTAGCTCAGGGTTAAGTAGATTTTAAACAAGACAAGAAAGAGCACCCCGTTTTCACTCAAGTTGGTTATCTGGGTATTTTCAGATTCTTGTGTCTGTGGGTGCAAAGCCTTCTGTGAAGGAGATGTATGTTATTTTCTGGCCACCTTAAATGTCAAAATGAATTTTAGTTTGAAGTGTTTCATATCAAAAATAAATGCCTGTTCTCTCAGCAGAAATATATCATATTTTAGTGCCCGTTGCTCTCAGGTTTTCAATTAGAACTTTGAATCACATTCCTGATTAGTAACAAGCAATCAATCATAATTAATTAGTTAAAATGTTCAACCGTTAAAATCATTACCATTAATTAAAATAATTATCTCTATTTTGGCTGCACTTCATTGCTGTTTCAGGGAAATGTGTTGCTTAACTCTACCTTTTGCACTCAGTATGGGATTGTGGTGACTAAAATGCATACAAAGGGTGAGGGTATGATTTTCAAAAAGCTGGCTTTTGTAGTACGGCTTTAGTTAGCTTTAAATAGGTGTAAATGTATAAATTACTTATATTTTTAGTAAAGTTATTTCTCCTTAGCTTAAGAATATATGTAATAGCTGAAGAGATACAGTGTCAGAATACAGTGTTAGGAGAGTTAGTTCTTTTCTGAGGAGTTTATTCTTTATAAATATACACTTTAAGTGTCTCAGCAAATAAAATATGGCATTGATGTTTTTGCAGTATTATGATGGATATCCTCACTCATGGATAGAGCCCACTTTTGTAAAGCTATATGCTGATGAAAGTAAACTTTGATCAGACACGGCAGAAAAGGAAAGGTTCTGCTTCTACTGAACAAATATGTTTGATTCAGGAAGGAAAGCATAGGGATATGTCTAAGAAAAGGACTTAAGCTTCCCAAGAGGAGCACAGATACACCAGGCATGAAATCCCAAACTGCCATTACTGCAGTTGTCTCCCGATCGGGTCAGATATCTCATGTTTCTCATGCCCTGTCATGTTTCCCAGAAAGTCAGTAGCCTTTGTGTTTCGTACCAGCCAACAGATAAAGAGGTAGGAATTCAATCCATGCATGTACTTGTGTCAGATATGCATCTGAATGTACAGGGCGATATAAAATTCAAGGATCATTAGAGTGACCTCTAATTGCTTTGTCAGTACAGAAGTTCCTCAGTTTCATGAAAGACATTTGTACCCCCAAAGGAGTGAACTGATGCTGCCCCTCAAACAGAAAGAACTAGGCAAGTTTTTAAAAGAAAGTCTGAGAATCTGCCTAGGTCATCCTTGGGAGGACTTAAAAAGGATGTAAGGGGTTAACGATAAAAGGGATACATACTAAGAAAGTTTTTTTTTTTCTGAAATGCGAAACCTGAGAAGTAAGATATGCAGGAAGATAAAATCCATCAAAAAGCAGTTCTTTCAGAGTTTGTAAAGGGAAAGGCAAACATTTCCAGTTAAAGTGTAGGCAGATTAAATCTAAGGTATTTCCACCCCCCACCCCTCCCATTTCTTTAACAGTCTCTTAAATGATTTTTTGAAAAAGAGCTGTCCATTTTGAACAAAAATTCAATGAATGTCCATTTTTTTTTTTTTTTTTTTTTTAAATGGTTGAGTAAAGAGTTATTTCACTGTAGCTGGATAGAAGCAATACATTCATCCCTCGGGGTATGGTGGATGTCTAACCTACAGCACTCCAGTGTGTCCGCACACCCCAGCCGCCGCAGCACTGTCACGGGGAGTGGTGTAAGACCTGGAGGAGCAGCACGAGGCAGATGGGGACCTTAGAGATCAGCAGAGGATGAAGTCATTTCTTTGCAGCTGCTTCTTGTGGTTGTAAACCATTTGCAAGGCTTCTGCTATTCCACAGCATGCTTCAATTCTGAGCAGCCCAGGAGAGGTTCTGTCTTAGGTACCATTTAATTCTTTGAGCATAACAATTCTGGAGGCTGCTTAGTCCTCCCTCCCCTGCACAAGCATGGTCAGCCAGAGCAGATTGTCCAGGACTGTGTCATTTGGGTTTTGAATATCTCCAAGGATGAAGACTCCGGAGCCTCTCTGGGCAATCTGCGCCAGTGTTTGACCACCCTTGCAGTAAAAAAGTTTTCTCTTGTGTTTAAACAGAACATACTGCATTTCAGTTTGTGCTCATTGCCTCTTGTCCTGTCACTAGGCATCTCTGAGAAGTGTCTGGCTACTTCTTCTTTGCCCCCTCCCATCAGGTTACTATTCCTCCTGTTATTCTTCTTATTATTTCTCCATGCTTCAGTTGGTGAGGATTTCCTGTACTTATAAAAATGGTCAGCACACACTTGGGTCACTTTCATCTGAAATATGGCCTTAATTTCCTGGATCCGTGATTCGGGTAGCTGTTCATTGCAAGACCTCTCTGTGCCCACCTGGGACCTTCTGCTGTGTAGCTATTTCTTTAATTCATGTAATATCACCTTACAGCTTTGACACTCTGCTATGAGGATGACAGCCACAAATGTGCCCTTTGAAAAATCTTTTTTATATAGAAGGTGGACGATGTCTACCTAAGACACATGAATTGGAATAAGGACACTTGAGTTCTGTTCTCTGTCACAGATCTTTTTGTATGACCTGAGATGTCTCATTAGCAACTGCCCAAAAGCCTGCTGGGAGTCTTTTCATTTGCCTTAATGGGCTTTGAATTAGGTACTTAACTTTCTCAGACTCTCTGGCCAATTTATATAAAGGAGATGGTGGTATTTGCCTATCTCATTGGACTGTCGCAGAGTGAAATACACTACTACAAAGGATTTTGGGATCCCTGAGTGCTATTTTGATAGTGAGTGCTATTCAAGTGCAAAGCGTTATATAAACCTTTAGAAGCAGCAATAAAAGTGCTAGCGTTTCCTTGTAAAACTATGATTTCTTTTCACCTCTATATTTCTAGAAATATTTGCCATTTCATGTTTCTCCAAGGAATACAGCATCCTCCGAAGCATGCAGGGTCCAGTCTAGAGTTATCTCTCAGCGGCCTCTTCCATAGGGCAGTGTGAAGGAAGAGACTCCTTTCACTGTGCTGAACTTTAAGTTTTGTGAATTTAAACTTTTAGACACTAGAGTCGCAGGGGTCTTCCATAATGTGTTACAGGAACATGATGTGATGTTACAAAGGGAGTATTATTTCTGTGTTATTTTATAGAAGTGATCTAATAAACAGGAGCTTCTAAATATTCAAAGAGTTAAGTGGATACATAACTTCCCCTTTCAGATAATCCGGGGGAAAAAAATTTGAATGGTTCAGTTTGTACCTGCTAGGCATGATATAGAAAAAATAAACAGTAATTAACACATCATTGTAAATAAAGTTGTAAATGCAATGGATTTCCCCCCCCATGGTATTTTCCCTCTTTTTTACTTTATTTGTTTGTAATAAGATAACTCGGTTTAAAAAGTTATAATCATCTTTTGTATTCCGCTTTTGTCTGGGGCTAGAGGCAGTTAAAAAATGAAACAAGATATTTTCGTGCATATCTAATCTCACTGAAACAAAATGTACTTTCTGTAGGCACAAGTCTAACACCATTTCTAATCACCAAGCAAATGTTATTCAATATTCTGGTATTTACTCTTATTTAAAAAAAAAAAATAATAAAACAAAACAAACCAAAACCACAAGTAAATCTGAACCAAAGCTCTAAACCATGTCAAGTTCAGCCATTGCCATGTGGTCTCCATGGGGTCAGACTTCCTGGAACAGTGGTTCCAGGCTTCAGACTGGAGAAGAGGGACCAAGAGGATTGTGGCATCTATTTATTGTGAAGCAGCCATCAGTTTCAGTTTCCAGCCCAGAGTGGGATTTAAACTTGCAGCAAAATCCAGAACAACTGGGCCTTTTGCTAAACCAGATCTTTCTGGTTCTGTTTTAATTCACAAAGAATCTGATAATTTGAACAAAAGTGGCAAAACTAAAACCTCCTCATTACACACAGCTTCTGTACAAATGAGAAAAAAAAATATTAATTCTGTTTTAACTTCTAATGAAACAACTCTCTCAGTATCTTTGTGGTTCTTAATATCTTTCTGAAGTTCATTGCTGACTTCCCTTGCTGGCCTGTGTGCTTCAGCATCTCAAATACTAGTGTTATAAATTATGCCATTGCCAAAAAAGCATTACGGTTTTATAATCCTGCTTGAAGGACCTGATATGTTGGCAGTAATGAAGAAAGCTACTTGAAGAATGCAAGAACTTGCTAATCAGATTGTTAATTGAGTACGCGAGCTTCACATAATACAAAGGCAAACTGTGAAGGCGACAATGATAGCCAGACTTCATCTGTTGAGTTGGAATTAACGATGAACAAAATCAAGATCCCTTTGTGGTTGATTCTTGTCCATCTGCAGCCAACTATAAAAGACCCATCAAAGAAATCAACTCATTAGTTGGTAATTCTGTACAACTTCAAAAGGAAATTCTTAACCCCTCATCAGTTTTTCTCTGACAATCCCTTAAAAGCTGTGTAAAACAACAAAAAAACATTATTTGCTTCATCAACTCAAAGAAATGGCCTGCAGGAACATAGTATAAACTGAAGGTTTTAAAAACAGATCTATCCATAGGTAGAACAGTCAAAGTGCAAATATATTGTGACATGCAAAATCTCCTCCAGTCACCCATGTCACACAGTGTCAATAGCCTGTCTGCTTCACAGAAAAACTACCCCCAGATTTTAATAATTTTAATATTGTAACAAAAGCTGACAAAAACCAGTGAATTCAGAAATAAGGCTGCCAGTGTGTCCTTATTGCACTGTCACTTCATCTGTAACTCTTCCCACTGGGAGAAGTTGCCAAACCAGGGGTGAATTAAGTATTATGTCTGTATAAAGTTGGAAAATAACGTGTTTTCAAGGCAAGACTTCATAGGATATGAACAGTCCATTCTGTCGTCTTGTTGTGACTGTAACATTTCATTTATCTCAGTGGGACAGCTATGATAAAGGATTGCAGGCCTGGACATTTAGTTTATGTTTTTAAGGTTTGATTTTATAAGATGGCATGCAACCCTCCAAAGATATTTTATTAATCTGGCAAAAATGCCTATTAAAGCTCTTACAACTTCTATCTTGCAGGCTTTTAAACACTCTAAAAAATGATTAGGTGTGTGAGTGAAAGATTAACTGCCTAGGAAGCCTGATTTTGGATAGTCTCATATGAATGATGTGTGATTATATAAATATATTAACTAAGGTTTGTTAATGGAATGTCTATTATTTCTGTTTTAAGACTCTCTATGTTAAGTTTTGTGTACTGCATTAGGACACATAACATCCTAGGAGAAAGCAGAAGTTGCAGAAAATGAAATAATGATGGGGGAATATCCCAAAGGTGTTATTTTTATCAGCAGTTAACTATGTATTAAATAGTAGACATCATTTCTAAAATACTTTTTGGCTTTATTTATCTCCTTTTCCACTGTTATAATTTGTCTGCCAAATGAGTAGTTTGCAGTAGGGGCTGCATAATTTATTTTTTTTTTAATTAAAAAAAATCAGAGAAGAAGTGCAATGTGTAGAGGTTTTGTTTGCTGTTTTTTGAGAGATTGATGTAATTGAACATGAGCACTCCTAGGAAGTCTCTCACCTGTATTCTTCTGGGTTGACTCCAATGTTATTTAGAAGAGATCTGACAAAAGATGAAAGCAAGAAATTCAGTATTCTGATAGTAGCTTCAGGTCACTGTTGAGAGGCCAACTCACATTGACTTCTGACTGTCGACACCTTTAGTTTCCTCAGTGACCATTGCAGGTGATTCCTGTTAATATTCTCTGTGGCAAGTGGGAAGATGTGAAATTTTGCTGTTCTTTTGCTGAAGCCAAGCTAGGAGGAGACCTTTTCTTTCTCCCTGTTTGCTAGCTGCTAAGACATGACTGGAGCACGCATGACGCTTGTTGCAGAGCCAGCACGGCTGGTAACCTCTGTGTACAATGAAGGTGCTCAGAAAACAGAGTAACTGTTTGAAAAAAAAAATCAGTTTTGTGTGACACTTTTAATCCTGCTTTTATCTCGCTTTTTAATCCTGCTTTTCATGAACCTTGTAGAGGCCCCTCACCACTTCTAAAATGTGGCTTCACTGCTCATGGATTCGTATTTGCTGAAGGAAGACTCTTCTGTCTTTCAGTCCAGGGTGGAAATCTGGCTTTGAGTTTCAAAATTCAGAAACACTCTTGGCTAAAATTTCTAACTGGAGCAGTTGGAAAGGTCTTTGTAAGAGAACGATGTTAATGGTTATGCTGTGACTATGGCTTATGTGAACGTGTCTGCTGAACAGAGTGGACATGTGGACTTCTCCTTGTTGGTATGCCTGAAACTTTTGCAATAAAATGTTTCTGGTTTATCTTTGGGGACCAGCCTTGAGACTAAACTCCAAGGAGCTCTTGAGTTCCATGAAGACTTTTGGACCTGCCCTACCTTTTCCCGGTGCTTTTACATCAGAGAGCTCATGGGGAACCAAACATGATGTTTTCATCTGGAGGACCTGTTCTGCCATCCGAGCAGCTCTCTTTCCTTGGCAAATACAAAGGAGAAGCAGCAATATTGAGAGACAAATGAAAAGTAATTCAAATGGGAGGAAAATAGGTGGGTGGGCACATGTTGGTGCAAGGGGAACACTTTGTACTGCAATGTGTTTCTTCCTGCTGGATTCACAATCTGCAAGCGAGTCTCCTATAATTAACACATTGCCATTATCAATGAATGCTACAAAGTGGGACCAGGGAGAATTGGCAAGGCTGCTCGCATTAAGGCCGCCCCAATCAAAGCCGATTCCCACCACACTAAGGAGCCGGCAGGAGCTGAGGAAAAAGGTGCCAGAAGTTGGTATTCCGGGTGTGAGCCGTTCCCTCCCGCAGCCCCTCCGTTTCGGCTGGCTCCTGTTCAAGCCACATTGCCATGTGCTGTCTCTTAGCAACTGCCAGGCGGATGGTCCCGGCCAGCCAGCCGCCAACGACGTGCCGATCAGCCACTCGGCTTCGGTGATGGTGGTAGTGATGGTGGAAATGACCTCTCTTTTCCAAGGAAATAGGGTTTGTTAGATCAGACTAGCGATTTGGAATTGTTCATGGCAGCAGGCAGACCCCCGCCATGGCCGGGAAGGTGTAGCTCTGAAGATGACATGACATCTTTTGTAACTCAGCTGGCTGCTCCCACCAGATGAAGAGTCTCACGAGTTTTACAGCAGCTTAGGATGTGAGCTAACACACGTCAGTGTATTGTTTGCACATGTTGAACAAACACATTTATAAATGTTACATATGTTATTAAAAAAATATTTGTAAGAGTATTTTCCTTTTAATTTTGGTTAATTGATCTTTTTTGTTTGGTTCTGGTTTTCAGGATATTTTCGGTCCCTCTTATACTGGCAGAATTTGATCCCTCTACAGTTACTGGTGCTTTACAATTTATTTACTTCTTTTTTTTTCTTTTTGTCTCTTAGTTTTTCCCAAAACTCTTAATTTTTAAAATGTTAGGTTGAGCTTCACAGCTCCCCAAGAGAGCTGCTGGGCTATGTCTCAGAGCAGGGGTAGGGCTAGGCCCTTTCCTTTTTCTGGGCTTCATCTTCACTGTACTACTCAGTATCAGCCATCAAAAATGAATACAGTCATGCTTATGTAAATGTATTCCTCTAGTTTAACTTTCCAACCTTGAGTAGTTTTTTATAATTGCAATGATAGAGCAATTTAGATATATTCTATTTTGCTATGCAATGTCTTAGAAATTATTTGAGTGCTTTCACACACAGCATACTAAATGCCATTTCAGTAGTGAAACCAATGATTAAAACCCATTTTTTTTTTTCCTAGAAAGTGCAGGTCCTTGGGGAAATAAATGTCTTTGCACTGTGCTGTGACTCAATGCTAAAAAAATTTAAAAAGTCTATAGTGCCTAGGGAGTGCCCCTAAGCATCTGTTTTGCTCTACAATGTCTCTATTACTTCAAGTTCCTGGGCAGGGAAAAATTATGATTGAAATCATTGCAACGATCTAGAACTGACTTTTTGGACTGTAGTTTCCCCTAAGTCATGCTTATTACCATATCTTCTTTCTGAAAGCCCAAATAAGAATATTTTCTGGCATCAGTCAACAAAATCTTATTTCTGGTCCTGTTGGACCTCTTTACATTTTGATGCAGAAGCTGAAAAGGCTCACAAAATCTCTTAGGCTCTTTTCTGCCTATTGGTGGAAGTTAAATCATTTAACTCGCTGTTTACAATTTTGAAAATAGTTATTTTCTTATCCTGTTTCCTTATAAAAGGTGGTAAGTGTTTAATAGCACTTTCTATGGCAAGCAGAGTCAAGATTGGTGTATGCTGGACACACAGGCTGGGCTGAAGAATTCTATTTATACCAAGGAGGGGGAGGAAAAAAAAAAAAAAAAAAAAAAGCTGGTAATTCATAAAGCCCTCAGTGAGTCACCAAGGTTTTCCTTTATGGGCAGGATAAAGCGAACAGCTGTTCTACTACATTCCATTTGCTTGAGTCAACAGGCCCATTCTAATAGTTTGTTGATTATCTTACATTTTGTCAATATTGTGGTATGATTTCAGTGTTTGTTTTATTATTACTCAGATTGACAATGTTTTATTTTGTGAGCTATGATGAGATAGCTCTTAGGGTACAATGGTAAGAATGATTTATCGTGAATTGCCATTTTTAGCAGATTGTTTTGTAGTAGCTTCTGCCCTGCTCTAGCTATTTAATGATTTTTGCTTTATGCTTCTCTTTTGTGGCCCCCAATCAAAACAATATTTTTCTTGGCAGTCAGTGATTTAAACCATTGTCCCTATCACACGTGGTTGGCACTTCTTCTTAAGGGGCAAACCGTATTATCTCTCTCCTCTTGAGACAGCTCCTTCCCGTGCCCTAGGGGCTATACTTGAAGTATCCTCACGTGGAAGCCATGGTGTGGCTCTCTGGGCTGCCACTGCTCCTCTCCTTCATGCCCTGGTCTGGAAGATGCTGGAGAAGAATGGAGTGGTAACATTCAAGCATGGGAGATCACCATCACACCCAGGAGGCTCGGCGGAGAGTGGTGGCCATCCTTGCCATCTCCAATGGGCACAGTGTACCACTAATTTTGTAGTTCTTGGCCAGTTAGGGTATCTATCTTCTGCAACGTATGCTGGTGACAGATCCATTTACCTTTACGGGCATATGAAGTGCTTAATCAGTTCTGGAAGACTAGCTATTAAGGACCTGCGGAAAAATAACAGGTTGCGTTGTATGAACACGCAAGGAGGCAAGTGATGCAGAGACAACCTCCCAATAACTGAATTGTGGGTTTTATTGTTACCAATGGAAATCTAAGCCATGGTATGGAGGTCAGATTTACAGGGCCCCCAAACAAATAATTAATAAGATTCTGAATCTTAACCTTGCTGCATTATATGTTCAGCCCTAACTTGCTTCATTCTGACTTCTCCCTGTAGATGTACTCTATTGGAAACATATGAAAAAGTTCCAAACATAAACGGCATGTCCCTAATAAATAAATGATTATGCTGGGAGCAGCAAGAATATTTTTCTGTTTTCTTTCAGCTAGTGTTTTGCAAGTGTTAGCAATTTTCACAACAGTTCAGAATTTCCATACCCATCTGTGGTGATTTCCCTCAGACACCCATAAACCCACTTTCTGAAATTTCTTATGTATTTTTAACTGTGCTAGTAGAAATATTCATTTGATGTGCATAAAGCATACTACGTTGTCAAACCTTTTTTAAACTTCAGCAGTGAGTGCAGTAGCATTACTAATAGTCGTGTACCTTACTCTGCCATTTCAAACTGCCCACTTTATTTATCTAAGATGTTCCAGTATCTTCTATCTAATCATTAGCAAATTTATGTTACTCTCTTACCTTTTCATGCTTGCCAGGACAAAATATTTAATGATAGTCTGTAATTAAATCTTCCTCAACTTTATCACTGTACATCTCTATACATTTTCTTCTTTCCACTGTCCATCAGATGATGGAACTGACAGAAAGGAAAGATACTGCTTGAGCTGCACAAATGTCTATATGCAAATTAATCTGAAATTAATCTGGGAAAAAAATCCTCACACATTAAATTAACATTTAATGAAGCTCTCAAGTTTTAGGACGTTAAACCTCATTCGGCTGAGATTTGAATAGGGCTATTGATGTTCAGGTTCTGCAGTGATAGTAAGTTTGATTAGGAAATGAAAAGTTTTTTAGCTTAAAGTAGCATAACAAAAAAATTGTGTGTTACTGTGAATCATTAGTGATATAGCAATTACAGTGGCATCAAACTTTTCACTTCAAATGTTCAAAGTAGGATCAATTTCTTCCAATTTTTTTTCTTTTTCTTTAGGTCAAAGGGAAGGCAGATTTCTCCATTCCCCTCACATTAATCCTTAGTAGTGAGCCAAAGTGTTGTTAAAGTGGTATAACTTTCTAAAGGAAGGAACTATGTGACTAAGAAAAGGGGAAGCTTTCTAAAATTTTGCAGGACTATGTGATTAGAGTCCAGCTACGGCTTCTGGCTTGTGTTCAAGATGATTGTGAATGTCTTCACTCACATATCATCACAGGGAATGTGACAAGGAAAAGTAAGGACTTTTCCCAGAATTTCTAATACTTACACTTCAACAGAATGGCGTAAGTGGGTGAGATTTTTTGCCTCTAAGTTTTTGGGAGTTTTTTTCATGATGGAAAGTGGAAGCAGCTGAATGAGAGTTTCTTTACTTGTCAATATTGTATAAAGAAATTTCAATTAGACTTCCACTTATAGACAAATTTGCAATATGCTATGAGCATATGACTGACTCCCTTTGTGGGCTCTTCCAGCCTCAGAAAACTCCTTTGGAACTTCATAAAATGAAGTTGCAACTAAAAAGTAGTTTTAAACAAAGTCCTATTCATCAGGTACAAAAAAATACAAACAGCAGAAATTGCCAATTTTTAAAAAACCTACAATGGTGATTTCAGCGATTTGCATGAAAGTAAATTAATTAAAAAGGTAACCTTACATTACAAATAAATTATATCATAGAATCACAGAATGGCGTGGGTTGGAAGGGACATTTAAAGGCCATCTAGTCCAACCCCCTGCAGTGAGCAGGGACACCATTACCCAGATCAGGTTGCTCAGAGCCCCGTCCAGCCTGGGCTGGAATGTTTCCAGGGATGGGGCTTCTACCACC
>KL285601.1:34565-50326 GCA_000699545.1 Podiceps cristatus
CCATTCCTTCTTGGCAGGGCTGCTCTCAATCCCTTCATCCCCCAGCCTGTATCGATACTGGGGGTTGCTTCAACCCAGGTGCAGGACCCTGCATTTGTCCTTGTTGAACCTCATGAGGTTCACCCTCTCGAGCCTCTCCAGGTCCCTCTGGATGGTATACTTCTCCTTTTACTTTCAGATG
The DNA here is from genome assembly GCA_000699545.1 of Podiceps cristatus. Lineage (NCBI taxonomy): Eukaryota > Metazoa > Chordata > Aves > Podicipediformes > Podicipedidae > Podiceps > Podiceps cristatus. The sequence continues at coordinate 34,747 of KL285601.1, forward strand.
TCACAGCCTTTCCCTATTTCTTCCTTTGCTGAGGCCCTCTGTTTTTCTAATTTTACATATGAATTTGGAAGCTGCCGTCTTCCTCTTTCTAGGCTTTGGGGAATGATGTATCAAACCACAGCATACTATTGTTATTATTATTTTTTTTTAATGTTGTGTAGGCAGTGAGGCTAAGACTGTGGTCTGGACTTCTGTACACTGTTTCCAGTTTTGCAAATCTGGACTGGGGCTACTAAATCCATCCAAACCCCCATTCTGTTCAAAGAGGTAAGACAGGCCCTCTGACCTGTCCTGATTTTTGTCCATGGGAGATGAAGTGGAGGAAAACTAGCGGTCCCTTCCAACCCAAAACATTCTATGATTCTATGAAAACGTTTGCAGCTGGAGCCTGAGGCCACTGATCTGCTAGCAAAGGGGAGACATGGCTAACTGAGAGGAGACAGCAGCAACCGCCATGGAGGTGCTTTGTGAGAGTGGTTACCAGCACCTGCTCAAACACAGACCTCCTGTCACATGGGGCAGCTTCCTCCCCATTTTTTTCCTGACTTTCCTTTTTCTTGTTTCATCCCTACATGCCTGGTGCAGATGGGCAGGCACCCTACACTAGGCAAGGTTCAGAGCTAGCGGTGGGTGCCTGGCTGCACTTCTGCAAGTGTTCGTGTGAGGCTGTGGACAGTTTTCATGAACGTTTTGTGTTTCTCATCCTAGCTTGGATGGTTTGGTCACTCCCAGTAACTCTCCAGTCACCTCAGCAAAACATAATGGATTTAAACTTTGACCTCCGAAAAGATGTGAAACCCCATTGTATTCAACAGAATCCTAATGATTTGTGATCTTGGGTGTCATTAAAGTAAAGAAACAATTCCCTGATTTGTACTTTCTTTGGTGATACCAAAATTAACTCCATTAAATACGATTTATAATACATTTTTAAAGTTTACCAGTCTCAATCTGATAATGCATACCAATCATTTTTTTTTTTTTTTTTTTTTTTTGTAAACTGGAGAAATAAGGGGAGTGGTGATATCTTTGGGGAAGTTTCCAGCAATGAAATTATAGAGTTCACTTTATTCATGATGTGGGATAGCAGCTTTAAAGCAAATACAAAGAAAACTATAATCTGAAAGTGTTAACCTGCTTGAAAATGAAGAAGGCTGGAAGTCCCTTATTGCATACTGTGTTCAGTGCATCAATATGGGAATCTCTTCCTTGTAGTATCATGTGGTCATTTACCAGAGAGCATTAGTTTTACTTGACTTGTTTGTAGAGTTGAACCTGTGTAGGTATATCTCTAAATAAATTTCCTATGCAGCTCATTTAAGTAATATAGATGAGTCATTGGGATTGCAGGTATAATACTGAAATAAACTTCCCACCTGTGCCAGGGGAAATTGGCCTGGAAAGCCCAAACCTCTGCATCTGGAAGTGTAGCCTCAACATTCAGCAGCAAGTTACAGCTATGCTGAACAGATTCGAGTAGAGTGAGAGGTGGCATTAAAAGATGACAGATACCTGGAACCCATGAGGTAAATGCTTCTGTCCTGCTGGGTGATAGCTTGACATTTCCATGGTGCTGTAGCTATGTGCAGCATTTTACAGGTGATGCCAATGGAGGAGAATTGTCACGCACACCATATGCATCGCCATTTTTAATTCAGTTTAAATCTCTGTGTATGCAGGGGTAGATCCGCCCACTTTTCCCTTAAACATCATTGCTATTTATACATGCACAATTTTGGGGATGTGGAAAATAAGACATTGAATCACTTTGGCAGTGCACAGACACGCAGCCACATCACACTGAGCAACGACGTTCTGTGATAGCTGGTCCCACTGCATGGTGTCTGTGGGCTGTGCTTGTGCAGGTTCATTGCTGTAGAGTGGCATTTTAAGAAGATTTTGAAAGAAGTGACCACTTGGTCCATCTCCTCTGGCATGGCAGAGAAGCGTTGTGGAAGAAAAAAAAAAAGACTGTTAAAAGGGTGAAGATAAAGATTATAATAAGACAAGTGTGTGGTAAGAAAGATGTACCTAGAAACTTAGGCAAGATACTTAGAGCAAGGGTAGGTTTTTTAAACGGTCTTCCACTGCAAAGGAAGGAAAAGAAAATGTGTTTTTCAAGTGGAGTGGGATTAGTTTGCAATCGGATGTTGATTTTCTTCCTTTTAAGTATCGCTTTATGACTGGAAAACGGTAGGTATAGCACTGCAGGTACAAGAGATTAGAGAGGCAAACCTGACTGTAAAAACCTCTTTATAACTAGAAAAATAAAACCAGAATTGCTAACACAGTTAAATACAAATCATAGAAAAAGATAAGGCAATTTATAGGATTTTAAACCAGCTTGCAGCTCCCAGTCCGGTGTTTGCAGCACAGCACTAAATGGAAGTGTAAGTTTGAGGACCATTGAACAGAGTTCCTATCCCCAATGAATCACAATTAGAGTAACACCTGGATTAATAAATTTGTGCTGATTCACTGGGGAAATTCACCTTGTTTAATAGCCCTCAAATTTCCAAATAAAGTTGTTTATCTGTGGCAGGATGAACTACTTTGTCCCAGACTGGGCTGCAGAGCTTGTAGAAAGAATTCTTCAAGACCATTTGAAGGACTTTTCCAGTAAAACTATGAAGTGCCATGCTGTGCTTTCATAGGCTGGTCATGTTCCTGTAGTTCTGCATTTTCAATAACAGCAAGTAACCTCGTTAGGTTTACAGCATGATTCAGGCATTGTAGGGTTGAGATTTTGAACAAGTTTTCACCTCAGAAAATACTTGACATGTAGAAGCATAAGAGTTACAGCTGCTAGCCTGTCCCTGAGGGATTACCAAATATCCAATTTATGTCTCATACACGGCAGTGCCCGAGTCAGATCATTTAGAGAGGTTTTGGTGATACAAATGTGTCATTTCAATATTTGTCCATCTTTTGCCATTTTGTGCCTGATGGGTCACTTTTATATAGTTAAATACTCCCTGTTGCCAGACAGGTTGATTTCAGTCTCGCATGTAAAACTGGCTAAATTTATCTGATTTGTGCCACTTTGCCGTATAGGCTTCATAATCCTCTCTTGCCGTTTTTCAATATTAAGACAGAAATTGTTACCTCTTGGATTATTTCTTCTTGAAATGCAATTTTAAATCCTTAGGAGACAGAAGCTCGGAACTAGATTTTCACTGCTTCTACCAGTTTGCAGACTGGAACCTAACCCCTGTAGGAGACTAAGAATCGGCATGCATATAGCGCGTGAGATCCTGCATCCGCCGTGGTCTGTGTTGGAGGAGGGTGGAGACGTGGCAAGTGCAAGGGCAGTACATCGGCATGCTCAGCCCCATGTGCCAGGCTGTGAGAGAGGTGGGGAGCAGCGTCACTGTCACCTTAGTCCCCACCCTTTCGTTTCACACCTTTTTTGCTGTCCTACCAACCACCATCTCAAAATTATGCAAAGAATAAGACTGTCTTTATACACTCAGGTAAGGATACGCAAATGACATTACAAAAACCAACCCATAAAAGCTCAGGCTGGTTGTGTGAAAGACTTTCCTCTGAACTACAGTTGAGACTGTCAACATCAGAAATCTGATGACCTACACGAGTAGTAAGATCCATCCTAAAAAGTTCACCAGCATGCTCTTGAAAGTTATAAATGAAATGCATTTTTTATGATTACCGCTGAAGTTCCACTTTCCCACCTTTTCTACCTCTTTCAGACATAGGTGGTTCTGAATAGGTTCAAACCTCTACATGATTCCCTTGTATTTTGGTTTAAATGGTACCCACCTAGCACTATTTATGAAGTAAATTCCCTGCTTATTCTGCACAAATAAGACGTGTCAAGAATAAACCTGCTCTGCATTTGTGATAAATGGCACTCTACAGGATCTAGGAATATGTATCATTGGGGTTTGTTGATTATTCAGGTGACATACGGTAGTGAGAGTGATTAACGCTGTACTGCTCAAATTCATCAGTGAATAAAAGCATTACATTACTGTGGTTCACGCTGAAACAAGCTACTAAATCAGACTCTTCCAAGACAGTAAACATTCACTTTTCTTAAGTACTAAATAAACCTTTCATCTTTAGCTTAGAGGAAACTGGACAGATGAAGACATCAGGGCCAATGTTATCTCTGTAATTTTGAAAGGTTCTTGAAGAAGATCCCTAAAATTCACTGAGTTTATGGCTGATTGTTAGCATCAAGGAATTGAAGTTCTATGTATTTTTGAGAAAACATTGTGAAAGCTATATTTGTTGAGGATGTTCTTTAATTAGCTTTTTTAAAAAAAGGAGAAAGTTGGTAGAAAAGGAGGGCAGAAAGGTGCAGAAATCCAATGCCTGGTTTTTTTCAAGTATTTTTTTGGTGGAAGAAAAGAAAAACAATAAATCTTATAAAGCATTAGAAATATGAAACCAGAAAAGTTATGCGACACATGCATGAAGGGAATAGCCTACTCTACCATTGTCTATTTTCCACTTCTATACTGGTAAAAAGTCAACAGGAGCTTAGCTGGCTCAGCTGGGTTGCTGGAATTGCTCTCCAAAGACCAGATTTGCAAAAAGGTTCAGCACCTTTCCTTAATGTAGTCAAACACATATTCAGATGCACATAAAATTTATTAAATTTTAGCCAGTCTTATGGCTGGAGCTTGAATGCTTGGAGTTGGCAACAATGAGAGATACATCTGGGTTATGAAGGCGCACATATGTGTTCATGCACCCACAGAAGCTTTTATGTGGACAACAGTGACGTGATCCACGCAGGCTAGACATCTCATTCACCATTCACTAACCTCAATTCCAGTTCCTTCAGCAGCCAGTCTGAAAGGGTTGTCAGAGAAATGTTTTTCCTTGCAGTTGGCTGCATGCACTGAAAAACCGTATTGCAGCTCAAAGTGGGAAATAGTCATGGGTTTTTTGGATGGATTTAAGGCCTGCTACCATCTGAACAGTCCAAATAATAGAAAAAATAGTCTTGCTCTGTGTTTTAGAAAGGCAGGAAATCTACTTTCGGTAGTAAAGTAAAAGGCTTGTGCATAGGTTGCTTTGGGAGAGCTCAGGAGAGCAACTGTCACTTTCCTGATGTTTTAAAGAAGGCATCTGAGACTGTTCTAGAAATTTCTGAAATATATATGTTTTCCTCTCCCTAGGAAATGTGAGAATCTGACATATTTTACAGACATGCACATATACACTGCTAATTAAAAACTTCAGAACTAATAAAATCTTTCAGAACCAGCTTTTCCGTGGCATGTTGACATATACTGAATGCAAGACAATGATGCTATGAAAGTTTCATTGACACACATTTGGGCTGACCTACATATAATCATTGTGCCTTTCTTGCAGACAAACTAACATCCCAAACAAATATGCCACATCAACTAATCAGTTGGTAGAAAGCATGAGAAATGGCAGGAGACTGGTAAGTATATCTCACTAGACCCCTGCCTTGCAAAGGATGAAGAAATAATCCCTTTCCAAAAACTTAGCTGATATATGTCGGGTTTTTTCTACCTCAGAACAACAAACTATTTAAAAATATGTAACTTCTAGAGTTACAAACTTACCTCAGCCCTACCTTTGCCAAGTAGCTAGGAAAATAAAGGATGTCTTCATCTTGATTTGAAAGACTGAGGGGAAATATAACAACAGTTGTCAAGCTGTTATGCAACTGAGATTCATGCTGTGGAGTGAATCAATCTTTCTAACGAGGGGAATGGATAAGCATGGGATGGGTTACATATGGGAAATGTGGTAGCTCCATTTCTGGAGGCTTTTAAGACACACATCTCTTGGAAGTGGTTTTCCTTATTGCCGATCTTGCTTTTACGCGTGCAGTGGGGCATGGCATGGAGATACCTGAGCTCTGGCATCCCTGCTCAGACAGAGCTGGCTCAAGATTTGCTGAGTGCATCCTGGGATTGCTGGCCACAGTGCAGTGCCTGTGCAGAACTTATGAATCCAGGTCCGGCACCGGGAACAATTCCCGGGCCAATGCACCTGTCCCCCCCGCCCACTCTGAAATATTGCTGGGATACAGTAGTGGTATTTGAAGTGTGAACATGGTTTATCAGGCACAGGGGAGGCCTGAACACAGGTTTCCCACATCCCAAGCGATTAGTCTAATCACCAGAATAGACAAATAGCTGCCTTCTTTATGATTTATACAGTGATTTACACAAAACTGCTCAATTAAGGATTACTACTCCACTATAACCAAGCAGTTAGGATGCTAACTCAGTCAGATGAATTTCCTAAGCATTGGGTTCTCTAACATTGATTTGTATTCAACAGAAATTCTGCCTTGAACCCAAGGAGCCATCCTGATAAAGTGGGGGTTTTTTAAATGAAAAAATTTTGAAAAACAGTGGTGTCAATGACCTGAATATTTCTCACTATTTTATTTCTTTGAAAAAAGTCCATGCCCCTTCCATACATCTAATGTCTATGTTGATTAGCTTCTACCCATTTGCTACTGTTATATTTCCATCTCTCCAGAAGGTAAGCTGGCAAGGTTTTCCCCTTCTGGTAAATAATAATCACTTCCCAACCTTCATGACATAGAATGTAACTCCACATTTGGGATGGAAAGAGCCCTGCTTACCACACTGATAGCTACTTGTTAGAGGGTAACAGATTTTTAAAAGAAACCTTTGCACCTATCTTTCATTTTTTAAGTGAAAGAAAACCCCCTATTAAGCAACCCCCCAGAAAGAAAATAAGATTTTTTTGGCCATTTTCAGACTCCCTGGTATCTTGTCAGGCTTGCAATTTGTTTAGCTTTGTCTTTAGGATCGCTTGGTTTTGATTTATAAATACCCCTGCCCCTGTGTTTCTTTCTTTTTTCTCCTGCTTTCCCTGATAGATAACAGAGATACTATTTCGACCACTATTGGCAAGATAAGATATGGTAGTTCACTTTTCCAAGGTCTGAATCTTGTCCCCATCCAATGCTGGCATGTCTCTCTGACTTGCACGTCTCTCTTCCTTAATTGGACATTATCCAAATTTCATCAGGCTCCTAGTTTTGCCCAAATTATGTTTGTCTGGTCCTGCCACCAATAATCTGATCTAAACCATCAGGTAATTTTGTCCACCTATGCCTGTTAAAAGAGACTGGGATCTGGCTTTGGCTCTGTTCCCACGGCCAATTTCCATTCCATTCAATGGCAGCTGGATAAGCCCATTAGTTTGCAAATCAAGGAAGGACTTTAAAGAGTGATATCTCTTCCTAAATACCTTGGAGATATTTGGGAAATAACTCTGGTGATTATTTTTGTGCTAGGATGGATGAAATGTGAGTTAGATCAGAGGCAGTCCAGCTAGCATTTAAAACAGCCAAAAACTGTGGTCCAAACGCCAAAGATGCGGCTCTAGCCTGCTATTAATTAATATACGAAAGAGTTATGACACAAGAAGTTACTCCCATAAATAGCCCATACAAATGCATATGACACTGCAGATGCCCTCATCCGCACAAACACAAGAAAAGGAAACAAGCCCTAGGAAATAAAGGAACAGTTATTAAATGGTGACCTGGTATGCCACCAGCGCAGGAGGCTTAGCCAGGCTGGGGCTACCGGGTAACCTGAGACCCACAGAAAGGGTCTTCCCTTTAGCTGCTCTGTGACGTACATAGGAGCAAATTACTTTCTGTTGCTGAGTCTAAAAGTTTTTAAGGCACTTTTCCTTTTTTCCTTTTTTCTTTTTTTTTTTTTTTTCCTTCCTTCATGACAGACTGAAGAACTCATTGGTGCTGTAATGAAAGGCAGACTGCGTTCCCTGTCATGTCAAGAACGCTGCATCGAGAAAGCCGACATGATTTCATGGCTAATGATTCACTCGCTAATATCAATGTGGGCTGCAGTGAGGATAACCAAGTTGAGCTGTCTTAGATCAAATGATTCAATTAGGCCAGCTGTCCCTATTTGTCATGGCTCAACTCGCTTTCAAATTACCTTTCCAAAGTGTGTACGTGTCTTAGCATAGAACTTAACAGCTCAACTGTTTTACAAAAAGGGGATATTTAGGCATGACGATAAGGGGGAAGAAAGACGTCCCCTTTCATCTGCAGTGAATGTTTTTCCTTAGCAGTTACAGTATGCATTTGCCAGGCTAAACTTTAAACATCACAGTCGAGTGTGAATCACTCGCCTCTCCTGATGACAGCGCTCTTTTATATTTCTAGACAATCTTTCGACAGTTTAATGAAAATAGAGAAGAAAATCTAATGAGTTGTGCTTGTGCACAGGGAGAACCGACACAGAAAGGAGCAAACGGTTCATAGAAACCAGTGAATAAATACAGAGTCTCTCAAATATATCCTTTAGGCTTAAACTGAGCTGAAGTCAGTAACGGCCAATGATCGTTCATACGATGCCTAGCAAAGAGCTTTTCTGCAATGTGTTGGTTATCCTGGCTAAGCTGCTTATTCCTTGACACGTTACCCACAGGAGAACCAGCCCGTTGTCCCTCGGTAGCAGCCCTCGGTGCCGCAGCGGTGAGCGCTCTGCAGAGATGAACGGGAGCTGGTGGCTGGCAGTGTCAGCGCGCAGAGCCGGGGCTGAACAGGCATGGAAATTCAATTACCCTTGGTGGTGGTCCCTGCAGTGCCGGACTGAGAAGATTCTCCTGCTGAGGCTGAAGCAGAAAGGAGGCCGTGCTTGCAGAGCTTTCACCCGTGGGCATTGATTGACTTCTTAGTATTGCAGAGGTGATAAATGAGGGAAGAACAACCTGGATGTACATGAAAGAGATTAAAGTTATTACAAACATACAATCACAGCTGTTAACAAAGTCTCACATATTTCCTGTAGTTGGATTTGGCAGATAATTTGGGCCTTCTTGCTTTAAATATTTTAATAAGATTCCAGTGGTGTCTGAAAAATTCTCCCCTGCTGTCTGGATGGCTTATTTTGCACTATATATATTTATTTTGTCTAAGCTTTCTCTGGCAATCATACCAAGTTGGAAAATAGCAGTAGTATTTACTAGAAAAATAAGACAGTTTCTCCCTGCTCTGGACTGAATATCTTGTAATTTTGTGATCATGCTGTCAAGCAAAATATACTGTTGGTTTTGAGAAATGCTATATTAGGGAAGTATTTTCCATTTATCTAAGAGGAATAGTTAAAACTGGAACAGTCTGAACTTTGGTTCTGAAAATTAGTGAAGGTTTATTTATTTATTCTCCACATCTTTCACTAAAAATAGAAACACCAATTTAAAAAGTGCAGTTGAAATACTAAAACCCAGAAAATTTTGAGGAGCTCTGTTCAGGATTTGTTTATCTTCTGATGGATTATGTTGAACAGTGATCTGTGAAGTCCTTTGAGCTGATTGGTGGGAGACATTGGTCATGCCATGAATATGCTAATTGGATAGTAATATAGAGAGATGCAATAAATCCTCATTTGATTTGTATAGCCCAGAACAGCTCTCTGGACCCTTTTGTTCCGAGTCATGGTTAAGGTTATGGACCACTGAGATCAGTGCCCTGATGCACAGAGTTAGGAGTCTGCAAAGTCTCCAGTGACGGTACTTGCAGATACTTCTGAAAATGAAGATACATGGATGTAAAACTTTCTTATACCAAGTTTTCTATTTTTTTTTTTTTCCAAGAAACTGAGGAAATTAATCAGTTTTAAACCTATATGACTCAGCAGGATTATGAGAGATTAGGCAGAGTACTGCTCTCCCTCCTGCTGTAGCATAGAAGTGTTGCTACTTTTTTACTCAGCCCTAATACTTTTCTGGTGCAGTCTCACAGACTTTCTCTTCCTCATCCCTGTTGGTTTTTTTCAGTGTTGATCCCCGCTTGTCCCCTGGAACCAAGATTATTTCTGACTTTTTGAATTGCAATGTTAAAGCAATCAGCAACACTTTACAAGAAGAGAATGTAAGACTAACTGCACTTAATTCTGGGCTGTCATGTCCATGCAGTGGTAATGCACGTGTAGCTGGTTTCACTCTCCTTGCCTCCTCTCTCCTGTTTTCAGTTCTGCACCTGATCTCTCTCCAATGGTAAGAGAAAGATCAGTACTACGTATTTACCCTCTCTTCATTTTAAGGAAAACTTAAGATATTGCCATTGGCTAAGAAGTTGCAGAGACACTTAGGAGCTCTACTCCTTGGACCCTCCCCGTGCTCAGCAGAAAAGCCAGTTGTTCCTCAGACAAAAGCCCACCTGGGTGAGATGCACCCCGAGGTAATTCTTCTGCAGCCTCAGCACTGGCTTGGAAAGTTCATAACACACTGAGGGTCTAAAATACCTAAACTGCCCTTCTGCCTCCTGCTCCTGCCAGATATGCCCATGTGTGGGCATAAAAGTAATAAGCCAGTATATATTGCCTGGCTCATACATATCCAGTACTAAAGAGAGTCCAAGGTGCAACCATTCCATATGAGTTGAATGTGAAATATTAACTCTCAAGAAGTAGAATGGAGTTTGTCTGCTGTCTAAATTAATAAAAACAGGTAAACAGATTTACCAGCCTTATGCCTGGTATTTGTATTTGTTAATTAATTCAGTTAATCAAAAACACAACACATTTTGCAGCTTGTAGTCTCTGGCTTTGACTGCAAAAGACATAGCTATGGATGGGAAGACTGTAAAGCTGAAGAAAGAGGAAAGACTTGGGGTGGGTTTTAGTGGAACAGCTTTTCAAAGGTCAGAAAAACCTGATTACAGTGAGGAAACGTGTCCTGACCGAGCTGGTGCATTAGGGTTTTCATTCATTTCTGTCTGCTATGTTTTCTTCTTTCTGTTCCTGATATACAAATCTTGGCAAGGAGGTAGAATCTAAGAAAAATGACATTTTCCTTCCAGGGATTTTAAAATGCAAAGAGACTGCTGAATAGATTTCTGACTATATTGAAAAAATCCCTTGAGCTTTGCCTTGAAAAATACCTTTCAGTGCTCACATTTCAGCCTCCTTCCATTTTCTCTTCCATTTGGCCATAGCTTGGGGGGGACATTTCCAGTCTACAATCTCTGCTTACTTGGAATAATGTTTGTTTGTATGAGTAAACCAACTAAAGTGGCTATCACTGAAGTCATAACTAGAAGACGAAACCAGTTGGGACTATTCCCATGTGAAGTGAGTCAGGTTGCTGAATCAGGCCTGCATGTAAATTTTTCTGTGTCCCAAAGGTATTTTTCCCACCTCATTAAAAAAAATTTTTCTTCTAGAGCACCAGGCAACAAAAGCCTGGGAAATCAAAGTGTGTGGGGACATCATGTCCTTTTAGCTTTTCCCTCTCACTTTTCCCTCATTTTTCCTACCTAGAGTGTATCTAAAAAGGAAACTCTCTGGTGATTTTTGCAATTCTAGGCTTTTATCAGTTTGTTATTTTTGTTCTATTCTTGCCCAAATAGATGGTATATGTAGTTGTTTTTTTTTTTGTTTTTTTTTTTGTTTTTTTTTTTTTAAATCTAAGTGTTCCCCTTGTGTCTAGTTTTATCTTGAAGACAATAAAGAATTGCAAGGTGTTAATGGTTTCATCATGCAGTATGTGTCTTAGCTTTCCCTTCTACAACAAAGTAGAGCTGGAAAGTGTAAAACCAGAAAAAATATGAAAACTGTAAAGACAGTTAATGTGTAAAAAGGACCAACTAATGTGTGCCAGCTCAGCCAGATGCCCAAGGCTAAATCTCTTGATGTGAGATGGTGATTTAGCTGTCAAGGTGCCTGAGTAGACTTGTGGTCATCATAATGATTGGCTATGGATTTTTTTTTTGTGTGTGTGGCTTGTTGTTGTTTGGGTTGGGATTTTTTGTTTGTTTTTTATTTTTTTTGAAAGGCAATAAACAGAAAAGGTCAAAGTTATTCAAATGAACCAACAGCCCATTTTGGTGAATATATAGCAGGGCTCGTTAACTCAATTCACATCTTTTGTGTCAGTTTTCTAACATACCATACATCTGGAAAAATGCAGTGATTTGTAAAAGACGTAATGTGCCTCTTTCCCCCAAAGGTTTTGTTTACAGTATGTAATAAAATATGATACAGTATTTCATGGAGATGGGATCTGATAATTTGTTTAGATATAATATGAAAGTATCAGTCTGTGAAATGAACAACATAAAAAGTAAGCAAATGCCGTTTACAAAACGGCAAGTTCCAAAACATGCATTCGAGTGAAAATCAAAGGCTTTGGCAACATTTTTTTTTTTTTTCATTAAAATCAGCCCCTTCAGACAGTGTCTAATATTTTGATGTTAATTGCCATTAGGGAGGCTTTGTTTTACTGTGACAGTCTTTCATACTCTAGGCAAAACTTACCTCCAGTCAGCTGAAAATCCGGGTAATGATCAGAGAACTCAGGTTTTCAGGTATCCCTGAAATCAACACTTCATTGAACATACCCGCTGAGACAGCCTGAAGGTCCCCATCTAGCTTGATGCGCTGCTGATGCTCTTGGCTAATACTGAATTTTTAGGGGAAGCATGTTTTAATCTGGAAGAGTGGTTAAATTGTATCTAATTCTTGGGTTTAGCCTGTGTAGGCTTTCCTTCATAATTCTTTGTTGCACTTGAGATTAGCAGCCTTGAAGTGTGTGGTGTTAGTCTCTAATTGTGGAATATTTAGCATGTGTTTCAGAAGTTTGTGATTCAACCCCCACTCTTCCCTTTTAGCTTGTGCAGGTGCTTTCAATCTTTAAAAGCAACTGTTTGTTGGAGTATGCTTTTGCAAACTGTCAGGAAGCAAATGACATTTGTGAAGAGCAGGTTTTTCTTTTCTGCTCACAAATTGGAGGCAAATGTGTTTAAGAAGTGGTCAGAGCTATGATTCATGCCTTATCCATGTCAAGACATTACATTGAGTATATATGCAAAGATACACCAGCGAAGCAGGTTACAAGCAGGGCCAATCTGATTTTAAACCAAACAGATGAGAAGCTTTATTCTTTCTAAATAATCCCCCTTGGAACAAAACCAGCTTTACCTAACAGTGAGCTTCTCTGCTTTGCAGTCACGCTGGCCCGTTTCAGAGTCCTCTAAGTCATACCCCATGCGCAACTGCTGTTTCTGAATGGAGCCATCCTTGTTAGACGACATTCATTTTGCTCAGCTTTAAGCTCTTTGTACAATACAGAAATTAGAAACCAGTTTCTCTGGGCTGGCTGTATGTTCTGCGGAGAGAGAAAGGGTCCTCCAGAGGGTGATTCAGAGTGTGAGTAAATTAGCTTAGGCTAATTTACACAACCAAGTTACTCCTTACAGTGAGGCAGTGTGAATACCTCCTCTGTATGCCCTCTGCAGCACTGAGTCGTCTTATTGGGTGCCAGAAACCCCTATGAAAAAGTAAACACACCTCCCTCCCCTTCTCGAGCTGAAATGAACTCTGATCTTTTATCTGCGAGACTTATGAGCTGGATGAACTGTCACCTGCATGGCTGGACAAGAGTTGAAAACTGGTGTGAGCAAAACATAACAAATCAGCTGTGGTGAAGAGACAGGGAAGCTCATGAGTTTTCTCCAGGTGCAGGACTCTGCAGGCACCCCACTGCAGAAAGATCCCCAGGCACCAAGAAGGCTATTGCGCTGGGGGCTATCCACCCAGAATGGGGAGAAGCTGATCTGGCTGTGGATATAAAGATTAACAAATAAAGTATCTTAAACTGGTTTTGCAAAGTGAACGCAGTTTGGTTTTATACAGTTAAATCGGTACAACCAGTGTAAATGAGTCACATCGGTGTGAAGTCCCAGGGTACGTGTGACTTGTTTTACAGCATTGAAAAACACCTAAAGCAGCAGCAAGATAATTATATTTCAATTTCCAATATCAGTAAGCTTTAATATAGTTAGACTTTTTCTGCTTAAAAAGAAAACTTGGGTTGGGGAAAAGATAAAAAAGAACAGATTTTTCTTGTGAAAGGTGCAAGTAAGCTGTATGCTGAAGGCCTAAACTGTTCCCTGACTGTTCGACTGCATTTTAACTCCAGCTTTCAGGTATTCAAGAGCTCAAGGCAGCCCAAGCAGCTATTGCTGTGACTGCAAGGGGTTAACAGACAATTTATGTAAAGTCTTAGTATTCTGCAAAATGAAATGTGCATGTGAAATGGAAAAAAAAAAAAAAAGGAAAAGATTATATTTGTCAGCTGTGCTACCATATGTTGCTCTGGCGGAAGCACAGCAAAACGGTGACAATTTCTATTCTATTGAATGAGGATCTGTGTTGATTTCCATTATTTGAGAGCATCTCTGGACAAACAGAGGTATCTTCATTATCACATAAAACTGTGCTCACCAGTAACCTAGAATATCCATGGCTACAGGGTGACCTGGGATTGCAGTCTCCTTGAAAATAAAATATCAGAGAATCAGTTCAATCCATCTGCATATTTTAATGGATTTAGCCCTTGGAGGGCATGGGGGAATAGTCTTGTGAAAAGATAAGTGGCAGATACAGGAAATATAGACAAATCTGAAGCTCTTTAAAATCTGAGGAGAACTTATCTCATCAGCATGATTAAAACAAGTGTGTGTAAAGGCTTTGGTGGTTGCGGACTACTCTCAGCCATCTGGTCATGCTGGGAGGCAGGGCTTCATGGTTTGGGCGCAGAGCTGCACAAACAACTAAATTTCTCTTGGACATGGGCTGATATGTTTGCTTAGCTCTGCTGTGTCACATGGGTTTACTTGTTGGGTTTTGCAGGGTGAGGAGTATCTGTGCCATTCCCTTTTCCATGGTATGGAATTGTCCTAGAAGATGCTGCTTTTGTTATTCTAGGATCACAGCTTTCTCTCAAAATTTTTCTCAGCTTGCCAGGACCTCAACATGTGAGCTGCAGTGAGCTGGGTGCTAAGTGTCGCTGAGCATCGGGGCTGTCCTTGACTCCATGTGCACTGGGAGCACAGCTTCTCTCTGGGCCATATGTCGAATCCAAGGCATGAAAAAATAGTTCCATGGGGCACTGGAAATGATGCTCATTTGCTTTCAGGACAGCAAAAGTTAAGCTTTGGTTGCCTCTATTGCTTAATGTTGCTCAGCATCCCTTGAGTGTGTCTCCTTCAAGTGGCCACAAAGCTGTTTTATGCTCTTCATGTCGATCTTACCTCTCAAGTGTCGATCTTACCTCTCATTTTCCAGATAATGGCACCACAGGGCATTAGGATACATCTATTTTGCCTCAGTAAACATGGCAGGCTGGTTTCAGCTATCTGCATGTCTGGCTTAGGAAGGTAGAGAAGTGTCTGCACGGGCACCACGTGCACCAGTGGGAACAGCCTGTGTGTGTCTGTGCAGTGCTGTGCCCAGCCCCTTAATCCCTGCTGAAGACACAGCTAGGCAATAGTCAGGCAGGGCTGGCTTTTGGCTGGCTAGCTTTGGTCTGCCAGAGCAGGCAGCCAGCCCCGAGCATCACCTCCCCATGTTGGTGCACTCTCTGTTATACGGCCCAGGATCCAGAGGCTCCTGCAGGAAGGGGTGGGATGTGTCCTCCAGGTACTGGAACGCAGCATCCTTGGAGACAGGTGCACTTTGTATTCCGTGGGTAAGGTTAGCATCACCTGTGCTAACCCCTTGCTCTGGTTCCTTGTTGAGTTCGCTTTCTGTTCATGTTCCCTTCTTTT